>JABFQC010004613.1:0-12482 GCA_022817085.1 Psilanteris sp. ZL-2020
AACAAATGTTTCTAATTTAAGTCAATAATAATACATAAATATGTTTGACTATTTCAGTCGAATCATTTATTTGTTCTAATACCAGCTAAACAATTTATCTATTTTAGAAAAACTTTTATCTGTACTAATCAATTTTTTTTTTCGTGTACGCTGAGAAAAAACATGTAATAAAAGTTACTATTTATATAATATTTTGAGGACAACTGTGCAAATATACTGATTTTTATCGTGTAATATCATCTAAAATAGTAATATATTGATTAAATTTACACGGAGAAAAATGTCTGATAACCATTACAAGAAAAACATATAGTAACCACAAGGCTTAACATTACTTTGTTGTAACTATTATATTATCATTTAATGTTACAATTACATTATATTCTGGTATACGTTAGAATAAAATTATATATAATGATTGCATTCAACAATGATAAAATGTATAATATTTTTTAAATTCATTGTTATTATTATTTCTTACTGTAAATTAATTTTAAGGCGTTGAATAGTACTATTATATTGAATTATATTTTATTTTATGGTACTACATTACCAAATATTATATTTATTAAATATTTATTATATAGTATTATATTTTTGCATGTTAGTTTGCAATAGTTTTATGTATAATGATAGATATTGAAAATCGTTGTTTAAAATTTTAAACTAAATTTATAATGTAATGTTTACATTTTATTGTCAAACCTTTGACACTGTAATGCGGTTACAAGAAAATTATCTTATACATGACAATAAAAACTCTTTACTTTGACAGGAATACATTTGACAAGTACGATTTTGTATCTATTACAAGTGAAATTTTTCTCAATGTACTTTTTTTCTGCTATATAAATTACTATATTTGCACACTTGTCCTCAAAATATTATATAAATAGTAACTATTATTATATTTTTTTTTCTCGGTGTAATTGTTAAGATTCAAATGAACAGAAAAATTGAATTTTTTTAAATAAAATATATACACGCATGACATATTCATGAGAAAAGAACTGGTATATTACGAATTTTTGGAATAATATTTTAAATAACTAGAATAAATTGTAATTGTAATAAACAAGGAATAAAAGTTCCTTACACTGAGAAAAATAAAACATGAAAAATAACTGTTTATAACGCTAGTTTGGGGCCATATGATACAAACTAGTATTATAAACAGTAATTTTTCATTGTTTATTTTTCTCAGCGTAGACAATATTAACGCGAATTATATCAAACTAACGTTCTAAAACATATTTTCTTCACTGAAGATTTTCATATTTTAATATCATATTAAGAGAATAAATTCGAGAAATGCGTGTCCTTTTTGGATTCAAATGTAACTCCAAAACATTTGGATTGGCGGTCCAAAGATATTGAAAATAATTGGTTATGCTTTAACCTTTATAGGAATGGGTGCAAGCAACGGAATTAATGATTACATTGAACAGACTAAACACATTCGGAGACGAAGTGTTCGGGGACGATCAAGTACTCAAGTCATATTATTATGCGATCGCAGACGTAGCTGTTGGAGCTCGTTGTGCTTGCAATGGGCACGCGGGCGAATGCGTCGACAGTACTAGTGTCAACGGCACAACCAGGAGAGTTTGCCGGTGAGTCAATGCGCGCATAGGTTGTGATTGTGTGAATGTAATCCGACGGGTTATTAATCAGCCAAACGTGAGACAATGTGGACTGTCTTAGACTAAATTAGCCTAGGTTGTTAAGACGAAAATTAAAATGATATAATTTACTGCAATATATTAATATTAATTAATTGTTATGCATGATATTATTATTATTATAATTAAAAACATATACGTATAGGCATATTAATGTCATTGCAAATTAATGCAGTTATTGTCTCTCACACGAGAAGATGTTACAAACATTGTTTATGATTTACAGCTGTGAGCATAACACTGCCGGACCAGACTGCAATGAATGTTTGCCATTTTATAATGATGCTCCATGGGGCCGCGCGACTACACAAGATGCACACGAATGCAAACGTGAGTTGTCCTAGTTTTTTTGTTTCTTTTTCTTTTTTCTATAACTTGAGTATTTTTTTTTTTTTGTAATTTGATTGTTAATAATAATTGCACTAAGAGCAATATTAGGTCTTTTATATCAAGTTTTTATTAAGTATGGTTATATATAAAAAAATATATATATATATTTTTACATACATGCTTATAAGAAATTGTTTTTAGGATATTGTTATTAAATTTTATTTTTGATATGTTAACATTCTCTCGTTAAGAATTAAAATATTTTATATGAAGGTATCAATGGTTAATAGTGTTTAATATGGATTATACTTTAACATTCACGTATTAATGAAATGTACATGTGTGTTTGTTGACACAATATTTATGAAATGAAAGTTTAAATTGACGTTAGTGGAATTATTTATTTATGCACTGTAAAAGCAAGTGTTTCAGAAAATATTTTCAAATGTTTCTATTTATTGAAATATTCTTTAATATTAACATTATTGTACATCTAAATGAATCGTTTTAAATATTGTTAAAAGGTAGCACTTTTTAAAGTGCGTTGATATTACCGTATGACAGCTTTATAATAAAAATTATGTTGTTTTTTTGAACATAAAACATTCATTTGAAAATGGATGCAGTTGATGCGCTGTTGTTTAAAACCACTTATATTATTATAAATTTATACGCTTTTTTGTGTTAATAAATACAATAATTTATATTTTTATATCTATGTACATTCGTCGTAATTAGCATATTGAAATATATTTATCTAAACGCGTAACTTATATAATACAAATTTTTGTAATCACTAATTGGAATTTTATTTTAAAAAAATATCATTTAAAAGAAAGCGTTCTAAACAATCAAGCCATGCGTTATTCAAAGAACGCATCTATTATTTTGATTACGTAAATGTAATTGATTGTAAATAAGTATACGGGATTTTTGTTTGTAATATTTACGAGCCACCCGTTATATCCATGGTATTTATGCAGAAAATAAAAGGTACATAAGCGAGACATTGCTGAGTCGGCTTCTGTGAAGAATAGCGTCCGCAAAAGGAAGCAATTGTCTTATTTCTTTTATAGGTATAATTTTTTATGATGGTTCAGACATTATTTTTAAACGCAGCATGTGTTGCTTTTAAACATTTAATCTTCATTAACGACCTGTTTAAATAATCACGTTTTATTGTTTTATCGATTTTAAAACATCGTAAAAAGTGCAATCCTCTATAAAAGATATCATAAAACAATTAAATCAATGTCATGCCGTTTCAATTAAGTGTACGTTTTAATATAAACGTAAGCGAGAATAATTTTTCTTAATCAATTTACAAAGTAATTCATTAAAATTTATTGTTAATCGAGTGAAAATAATAAATACTGATATTATATATGATATATACTATTTTCTAGGTTATTTGAATTGTAATTTTGCAAATGGTAAACCATGGCCCTACGTTGACCTTTGCCCTAAATAAAGAATTATTTCGAAAATTATAGGAATTTTTGCAGTGTATATAATATAAATGAAGTATAGAAACATTAATTTATTGTTATTCGGCGTTGGTAGAAATGTCCCTGCAAAAAATTCTGAATTGACAATATAATGATTTATATTATCGACGAGTTTAATCGGTAAAACAGGACCCTTTGCCATAAAAACAAGTAACAACAGCTTTCCGCAAACATGCTACTACACAGATTAAGAATTAACAATAATTCATTGCCGTTAGTTTTTAATATTAAACAATCAAATGTATTCCTAAAATGATACGTTTGCCTAATTTGCATCAAAAAGTAGTGTTAACAAAACACGATCTGTCAAACTAATACCGATCACTATATATGTATATATTAACGAGTCTATTTATACAGTGACTAAACGAAAGCAAATCAAAGAAATAAAATTTTCTCGCCTCGCTCAATGGTAAACTCTTAATTCAAACTCATACACGCACATCCATTCGCGCGTCACTTTCTCAAATCCGACATCTCCGAACCTCCGCGAATCTACGTAGCATCCACGCGGATTTCGTTTATTCGCACTGAAAATAAAAATGTTTAACAATTTACTATATAATATATCAAAAGTGGACGATAGTAAAAATACAATAAAAATTACTATATAATGTAGTAAAATTGGCAATGCACATAATAATATATTCAAGTTTATGTAGAAAATTTTAATGTATAATGTATTAATTTGTTTGTGTTTTCGCGTATCGTCCACTTTTGGTATAATATATAGTAAATTGTTAAATATATGATTTTCAGTGCACGTATATTCTGCGCGGGGAAAGCCTGCGTTTTCGACTCGTCCCGCGGGTGAACCCCCCGAATTGATCCACTATTTGGTCCGCGTTCAATCGTGGCCAAAGTAAAACCGCGCGTCAATTCGCTCGCATCTCCGAATCTAATTCGGCGCGTACCGCGGGCCGCCGAATAACTCGCGAAATTAATAAGCTTCGTCGCGCGCGCGGATCCGCGCTCCTCCCTATAAGGGCTACCTTTTGGATCCAGTTGGCATTACCTAACCAAGTTCGCCTTTTACGTGCATTGCATGTGCTTAAGAGGGGATCGTTCGCGAGCTATAACGCGTCCTTTCTGCGATCCGCGACCAGTGCACCGGACACCGGTACGGGCTGTTTGTCGCGCGGTCCTTCGTGTTTCGTCTTCGCGCGGGCTAATCGCACTGCCATTTTTGCGCCCCCGGAGCAGCATGTCGCAGTGTCGGCCGGTCGCTTCGCCCGCGTTGTCGCCGCGCTTCGCGTAAACCGACGTCGCCCGAGGCCGCGATCAACCGCGAAGAATGCGATCCGTACTGATTCTTCTCTCGGCTTGCTTAACTCTGGCGCTCGCGAATGTCCGCTGGAGTCCTTGGTATTCGCCATCCAGTGAGTCAATCACCGCGACGGCGTTTCTGGTCGGCCGATTAATTGCTTCGGCACGTCCCGCGAAACGCTTGTAACGTGTAAATGGACCGAGTCGCTCGGTCGCGATTGCGGACGAACGCGTTGCGTAATGATCATTTCATTGATTCAATTCGTGAATGATATGTGCCCGTCGAAGAAATGAGTTGTTGGCTGTCAGTGGTTTGGCCCAACGGAGCCATTACTTACTCGTTGCAAGTGTTTCTGCGACCGGAAATGACGGTTCAGTATACACGCAGAGAACATTTCGTTCGTTCGACCTGAGTTTTGTTGTATCTTTAAAGCGTTTGGTCGAATCAACGAAACTCTTTTCTGCGTGAAAGTCTATTGGTGCCTGTTGACAATGTTATGCATTTTTCGAA
The DNA here is from genome assembly GCA_022817085.1 of Psilanteris sp. ZL-2020. Classification (NCBI taxonomy): domain Eukaryota; kingdom Metazoa; phylum Arthropoda; class Insecta; order Hymenoptera; family Scelionidae; genus Psilanteris; species Psilanteris sp. ZL-2020. Next base: position 5,298 of record JABFQC010004613.1, read on the forward strand.
ATGTTCATTAGAGGCAAACTATATTCACTTGAAGGAAGTCAAACATTTGCTTGATACTCGTTGACTTCGTGCAAGTCAGCTCTTGCTTGATTGAACTCTAAAATTAACTGCATGTCAATAAAAACAAAAAACGATCGAGAATAATAATAAAAATAATAATAATAGTATGTTGTGCGCGTCAGACATTCGTCATCTTACGTCAATCGTGAGTTGACTTGCCTCAAATGAAATGGGAGAATACATCGACCAATTGTAAACAAATATTGTAATGAGTCAAATTTTGTTAAGAGCGTGGAATTGTATTGTTGAAAAAAATTAAGAGTTTGTTGAAAATGTTGCATATATATATATAGTACATATATAGTAGTAATGCATGCTCGTGAAAATACTCTCTAAATTTGAATCAGTAAAAATTCACTGAAAATCAATTATAAATATACCACTGGTGTACTTATAACTGTTTAAACAGTGAATATTAGCTGATTTTCAGTGAGTTTTACTTATTCAAATTTAGAGAGTATTATATACAGAATGAGCGTGATTATCTTAAATATTGGATATATGTTTAGTACACTGGAAAAAATAATTTCACAAAATTGATAATAAATAATAATAAAATAGATAATAAAAGGTGGAAAATTGGGCAAAAATGTAAATAATATGATAAATTATGGTTAGAAAATTCTAAACATATGTCAGATATTACCAAACAAATGATAAAAACAATGACATCCTCTGGTGTTTATTTACATTTTTACTCAATTTTCCTACTATTACTATCCAGTTTGGTAAAATTTGTAAGATTATTTTTTCAGTGTAGGAATTAATTTGCTTGAAATATTGTTAATATGAAATGTGCATTCAGATTGCAATTTTGGATAAATGTTTATATATATATACTGATGAAAACCTAACGTCTTTAAGTTGTATAATTGATTTTATTGTATAATTGCACGGTAAACGAAGTTATTCTATACGGTTTGGTACACAGATTGAGAGAAAATTACAGTAAAACTGGTTATTATAAATAATATATAATTCTTGTTAATACATCCATCTATTATCATAAATATAAAATATGGTTAATATTCAAACTAACAGTCATTTACAGCTGATACAACTGAAATTTTATTTTCATAAACCAAATGAAATCCGCCGTGTCAATTTCGGTTTTTTTTAACCATACAGTTTTTCTCTCAGTGCATATTAATCTTTTTTAATATTTTAAAACGTTCCATTTGGATGTACCAAATTATTGATTTGATTTTTTAACGATCATTTTTAACGACATTTCAATAAACATGAATGCTTCAAGAATAATTCTAGAATACTTCATAACACACGCACAGACATGATATAGTTGAATTAAAGAAATTATTTTGTTAAGCGTATTTTGTCAATTTATCTGTGAAGTATATGAGTTCAATAAAATATTTCGTAAATATTAAGTAATCAATATTACTGAAACATTTAATATACTGTTACAAAATTCGAATTTGAATCATATTTTGTTGATTTAACAAAACTATTTATTTAATTAAATAACAACAAAACTATGTTGAATGTAACAAAATTTGTCTCTACAAAATATGTCTGTGCGTGCACTTGTGTTTAAATTGTTCTACTCCTATAGTGGAATTTTAACTTTTGCGTGTATTTGACATGACAAAACACAAAAAATGTATTTTTGTTTTTGTTTTTTTTTTTATTTTTGATTTTTTAACAGCTATTTTCTTTTTCTGTTCGATCATAATTTTTTTTTCATTATTATTGAAAATTGTAATACCACATATACCATTTTCCGTAAAATATTATGCCTGCAAGTATTGTCATGGTGAATTAGTAAAAGTTGACTGTGTAAAATAATTTGTACAAAAACAGAATTATTGTATTTGATAAAATAAACTATCAATATATATGACAATTATTAGTATTTAATTAATAAAATTAAAATTATAATACTACTTTACAATAAAACTTTTTACGTTTACTATTGAAACCATACACTGAGAAAATTTTCCTGTTGGATTAACAGACTAGACTGTTCCGCCAACAGTCTTGGACTGTAAAAATGTACAGTTCTGGACTGTACAGTTGACACTGTTATAATTCTGACATTTTAAGGTTATGAATTAATTTTCATATATGTTATTTTATTTTATTTATTAATATTATTCTTAAAAAATGGCGAATTAATCATTTGGCATGTTGTAGCGATAGTTCAGACTTATTTTGTTTTATTTTTAAAGACCTATTATTTTTTTTCAGTTATCTATTTTTTACAGTCCAGACTGTACAGTGCGCACTGTTAAAACAACAGTCCATTTTTCTCAGTGTATATATACCATGATATCAATTAAGTAAGAACAAATCCGTTGCATCAAATGTTTCATATTTCGTCTTGTAATTAATTTTGCCCGGAAATATTGGCATTTTTTAAAACATACGTTTGAATTATTTAATGATAATTAAATACACATTTAATGTAAATAAACCGCTTGTGTATTTGTTGTTTAATTGCACTATTTATAACTGCATACACTCTTGTACAAATGGTATCATAATAATTATTTAAAAATAAACTTATAAAATACGTCTATAATTATATGTTTATTACGATGTTGTAATATAACTTATTTTTGATATACTTATATAATTTATTGTAAACAATAATTTACTAAAATATTTATCGCTCTGAAACTTAACTAATTAATTCATTAAAGAAATCAATCTTAAAATTATTAAACGATGAACGTAATGTATACTAATTGTTTTTCAAATGATTGTGGTTTGATTGCCACGTGATTTTTAGTGGTGCTTCTAATGCACGAACTTTCCAATTAACATAATCGCTTATCGCACAATTTCGAAATATATAATAAATAATAAATGCGGTAAATTTAGACGTATATAACACACGTTGGTTAATTATACTGTGAATTATATCGTCCAATTAATATTACGTAAGTTTTATTGTACATATATGATTGTTTTTATACATAATATTATTATTCATTGTTTTAATTAATTATGTATAGGTGTCAGAAAACTGCAAAAACAGCAATTAAACAAATGTTAAGTTTTTTAAATAAATTGCATATATATATTCCAATTTTTGTTATGGCGTTTAACGATTCGATGATGGTTAGTTCTATTTCACCTTATATATAATAATTTAAAAAATACTTTAAAAGTTCATTTTTACAATTTATGCAAAATCATTGCACCTTCTTTAACTAAGCCTATAATTGAGCTGATTCTAAAGTTATTTATTTATGTATATATATATATATATATGTATAATAAGAATAATTCCGCATTTAAAATCGTCTTTTCAACTATACACTGCGAAAACAAATATTTAACAATTTACTATATGTTATACCAAAAGTGGACGATACGTGAAAACACAAAAAAATTACTACATTAAATATTAACATTTTCTACATAAACTTGAATATATTATTATGTGCATTGCCAATTTACACATTATATATATAGTAGTTTTTCTTGTATTTTCAAATATTGTCCAGTTTTGATATATATTATGTAGTAAATTGTTAAACATTTTTTTTTCAGTATACAGTGCATAACTACACAGAGAAAAATGTAATTGAACGTTTACTATAAAATAAACGACACTGACCCTGGATCAAACAAACTTCTAATTTATCTCGAAAATTATGGTAAAAATGTAACATAAATAAGAAAAAAAATATGCCACTATGTTTATGCCATTATTTTACCATTATTCATTAGACAAATTTAAAGTTTGTTTCGTCCAGGGTCAGTTTCGTTTATTTTATAGTAAAATCTAAATTATATTTTTCTCCGCGTAGAAAAAAATGTAAATTTTCTAATAATAATAAATTTTTAAATGTATTTTCTCGAGAAATCTGAAATTGATTGAAATTAATATGTGCTTTCGTAGTAAATGAGAGATCTGTATATATTAACATATGCCTAAAATAAAGACAAATATACAATTAATATCAGTCCTTTTTGTATATTATGAAACGCGTCCGAAATCATTGTCAATTTCGACTTTCGTGTTAATTTGTGTTTGCAAATGTCATATTTGACACTTATACATTATTATATATTTTTAAGATTTCGTGTTAAACTTTGCTTTATGTACGGTACAATTAATGTTTTTAAACTTAAACAAAATTTCTCTCAATTATAATAGCGAAAAATAATTGGCTGCGTTAGTTATTAAACCATTGCGACGGACATGCGTTCTACACCTCGCATATGTGAATCTGTTAATCAATTTTGACGGTATATACAAACAGGAAAATATTAAAAATGGTATTTATATTACACGTAAATAATGTCGCAATGTCCTATTCCGAGGACATTAAAATGAATTTTTCATTTAGCGGTTGAGTTACATTGTTTTCACGTGACATATGACAAAAACCATTTTAAACTTGGTTTTCATCTTCTGCTCAGCAATTATTTTCCGACTAATTCTATTACACTTCGCGGTTTAATTGAACATTAATTTAAGTTTTTATTGTCATTTTTTGTGCATAACGAAGCTGCAATGTTAATTTGCTATTCAATATAGTATATTTAATTAGTAACACAAAGGGTGACCAGTACATAAACTTTGGTAACAAAAATTTATAACACGAAATTGATTTTGAGTTTATCTCATAATATATATATATAAGCTTTCGTCTTTGTTGAAATCCAATGTTTCATTATTCTGTTGCTCTTTTTATTATAATTGCAATATTTTCTATTTAAATTCAACATTTTGCGCAAGAGCAACTGCCTATATGAGTATATTATACTTTTAATTTTAAAACATAAATTTCGAGCTGAAATATTGGATTACGTTAGATATTGCATTAGCTGTACTGATTGCTGCGCCGGATCAATTTGTTTTTACTTTTTTTTTTACATCCGTGAGTTTGTGTTTGTTCATAACGAAATTGTTTATATAATAAAACAGGAGGAAAGAGTGTAAGCATATTATGGCGAATAAAATAATAAAATTGATTTTTCATTAATACGTTTTATTATACGCGGTTGGAAAACTATTTTAATGGCTATAAAGATCGCAGTTAAATTTAATAAATTTAAAAGACTTTTGGGAAACGTTGCTGAAATTAACCAAAAATTTATGTGTAATAAAATATTTATACATTTTATTTTCCCGTAACGTTTCGCAATTTCATCGTTTGAGTTATAACCACGCGAAATTGGTCGAATACGGAACCGAACACAAATTTCGAACGTAATTTAAACTGTGAAATAAAAATAACCAGCACAAATAACTAGAATAATTAGAAATAATTCAAAAATATTTTGGCCTTGCTATTTTTCTGTGCTCGGTAAAAGGGATTTTTTATTTTATTTTCATAATTTATAATTTCCTTTTGCGTGCAAATAAAGTGCATTTTCCAAATTCTTAGCAGTTTGTTTTCATAGTAGAAATCATTATAATGATTTACGGAAGTTTTGTCATTGTCTTTATTCATTTTATTTAGAAGAACAGGAAAATAAATATAATAAATATGCACGTAGAAAACAGTTATATTATAAAATACCATACACTGAAAATAATTTTACAAATTTTACCAAACTAGATAGTAACAGTAAGAAAAGTGAGCAAAAATGTAAATAAACGTTAGACAATATTATTGTTTTTATCATGTGTTTGGTAATATTTGACACATTTTTAGAAGTTTCTAACCATAATTTATCATATTATTTACATTTTTGACCATTTTTCCTACTTTTATCGTCGAGATTGGTAAAATTTGTAAAACTATTATTTTCAATGTACTTATAGCCTTATAAGGATATCATGATTATTATTATGGAAATTACTATACTTTATAGAAATTTGTCTAATAAAATATAGCCAATTTGTCTAGAAGATATTATTTTGTATAGAAGATGTATAATAATTTTAGAAATATTTGGTTCCAAATCCCTGAAATACCATAACGTATAATTATTTTTAATATAACATTTTTCTCCATGTGATAAGGTACGATCGTAAGTTTACGATATTTACACGTATATTTAATTATGTTCAAATTATATATGTCGATTTTAAAACATAAATAAATCACCTAGATAAATGTTTTTATTTATTCGAAAATCCTAATTCACAGAGTTTTCATTAACAATTGCTTATACAATTACGTTTTCCACAACAAATCGTATTATTTTTGTCTTCTGGCTCTTGGAACATACCGCAACGTGATTATTCAAAAGCTTTATTGAAAGAGCGATTCGGGATTGATTTTGGTTGCAATTCGCGAAAAGCGCACCGCAATACTTTAAGCCACACGAATGAGTTTAACGAACATATATACACATGTATATATGTATATACATATATTTCTAAACTGCACGTGACCCACGTAAACATAAGAAGACTAAATTTTAATGGGGTAAAAGCGATATAGTTTCGGTAATTAATTACGACGCATCCAATTTCAACGAATTGAATTCTCGTAAGTGTAATCTGATAAGATCGTTTTAATTTAAGACAATTTTATTATTGAAAAAAAAAAATTAGACGATTTGGAGTTCATTCATTATGATACAGAACGAAAATTCGTTCGGCTGTCCGAGACGGTTTTTCTCGGATTAACAGGACAATTTCTAATCCTTGAAAAGAATGGTTCATGTTAGGATTTTTATGTCGAGACGGTATAATGGGATTTGGCAAATCCCAACCATCGATAGCGGAAACAATTACGCGAAGTAAATTCGATCGAATGGAACCGGTTTATCATTGAGAGTAATTTAGGGACACGTAGCGGAATGCCGAAGTTGATTCGAGAAAAACGATGATCGCAATGAAAGATGGAGTATTATTGTTGAGACAAAAAGATGCCTTCATCAGATACAAGCAGCGTGCGATCAATTCCATGTGGGAATTCACGTGACCGAATTTGCCCTCACCCAGTATTTTTCGAAGGATCCGTCTTTAAGCATCATATCCCGACTACTAAAACAAACGTCTTAAATCTGGACATATTTTCAATGAAAACATATAAATAAAATCTACTAATAATACACTTTAACATTGTAAAAACTGACAGAACAAAAATGTCTTATTTCAAGACATTTTTATACAAAAGATTGCATAAGTATCTTATTATTAGATACTATTTATGTATTTTTGCATAAAAATGTCTCGATTTAAGACACTTG
>JABFQC010004614.1:0-12481 GCA_022817085.1 Psilanteris sp. ZL-2020
CTGAAGTTGACAATATTTAGTACGAAATACTCTCAACTTGAGTATAATATTAACTTGAGCGTACGAAATAATGCTCAAGTTGATAGTTATGCTAAGCAGTTGAGAGTTTTTTTGGTAAGGGATGTAACGGATTGTTATATAATTGTTTTCCATATGCTGGGATTTTTAATATTTTAAGGTATTATTTCATAAGTCAAATAATGTGTAATGTCACTAAGAATTGTTCAACTTTTTCGAAACTCAATTAAATAATCTAATGAAAGTAATCTAGCAAGAAAAAGATTCATATCATAATATATATTAAATTTTTTTATTCAATTTAACATTTGACTTTGTTATTAGAATGAACATACATTTTCCTTTTCTATATTAGTTTATTCAGTATTTATTCTGGCTAGATATTTCTTAGCAATTCAAAAAAACTGTATTCAATCAAGAATAACATTAGTTTTTTAAAAATAAAAAATTTTTTTTTATAGAATATTTTAGAAATGTATAAATGAAAATATGTTTCTTCCATACATGTAATGCATTATTAGGGCATACTTTAATATTAAAATTCTCTAATTTAATCCACTATCTTTCTTTTTTTGTTATAATATGACTATTTTACCATAAGAAGAATATTTCAAAAATGAATAGAAAAAGGGAATAACTACCTTGAAGGTATATGTGAAAATGAGCGTTGAAAAAAGTGGACGCCATAATATTCAATTAATATAAAATATAATTTATTTCTTTTTATAAAATTAAATACAAATATTATAAAATATTAAATTAAAATAGAAATAAAACAACTTTGTTACATAAATGGGCTACTTTAAAAGAAATTTTCTTTTACAAACAAATACTACAAATTTCGTGATTTTTTATTCCTATACTCAGAAAAATCAAACTTAGAAAAGTGCAGTTTATAACACTAATTTGGCGACATTAAAACAAAATTCTAAAAATTTCTGTTTATAATAACATTATATTAAAAAATAGAAAGAAAATTTGGTATGAAAAACTGTATTTTTACAAGGAAAAACAGTAATTTTTAGGTTTTTACTTTAATGTCTTCAAATTAGTATTGTAAACAGCAATTTTCTACGTTTAATTTTTTTGAGTGTAAATAATAATTTATTTTTACGTGAGCACCACATTTTAATACAATTGTAAATTAGTCGATAGCTAGTTAGGAAGGTAAGCGAAAACGGCAATTGGAAGTATAGAGAAACTGAAATGGAAGGATGAATTTGTAAAGTTAAACAGGAGAGAGGCGAGAACTGTGGTCAGAGTGATCACTGGTCACGCACCGCTGAACAAACACAAATTCAGACTCCGTCTAACCGACTCACCCACCTGTAGATGGTGTGGGCATGCAGCAGAGGAAACACTAATGTACTTTGTACATGTGAGGCGTTCAAACATATAAGGAAGGAACTGACAAACGGGGAAACCTTAGATACACAGATCGTCAGTTACCTTAGCTTCAAAAAATTGGTATTTCTATGCAACAGAATCTTCCCACTGAACTCGGGATTATTCGAGGTTGTATGAAAGGAAAGCCGCATCCAGAAATAATTTTTATTGATACGCGGCTCTGATTATGGTTAATTAAAGGGGTGAATAAAGGGCGACCAGCCCAGGTTCCTTAGAGGATCTTTGATCCCCCCTCACTATTATTATTATTATTATTATTATTATTATTAGTCGATAGCTAATAAACAATTTAATTTTGTCTTGGTGATCAGCACACTTATTCCATGAAAAAATACAATGCCCCTGCAAATTCTGGAATATAATTGTTTGTAGATTGCAGAAATGTGAGGTGACATTTAAAAATTTCATTACGGCATTATTAACATTTCTAATCGAAATTTTACAATTACTATTATTAGATATATTATCTTTGCAAACTGGGCAATAATTTACTTCTTGTAATAGAAGAATAATGAAATTATTCTCATTAATATCACAATTATAAACATTACCCTCCTCATCATTATTAACAACTTTTTCAAACTGTTCGACAGTCTCACTGTTATTCTGTCCCATATTTTCTGCAGTATTCACAAATTTTTTTAAACTCTCCAAAATTCTTGCATCACTGTCGAAATCACAATTGGTACCAATCTGCTTAGGTCCTGTCAAATTTTTTATTAATAGAATTCTAAAGGATTCACCAAATTGTAGAGGAGTTGGGTTATTATTCATTTTTCTGTGCGCTCTAATTTCACCAAAAAAACATTCCAATGGATCTTTGTTAAAATATTTAGTGTTCAGAGAAGAGAATCCCAAATCCTGAACTTTGATCCAAATTTGTTTGAATGCTCTTATAGTCCTTATCCAATTCCTTAAGGTTGGTGGATTTGTAGCAGGTTTTAAATTATCCGGCTGAACAAACTGCATCGAATTTAAAACTTTAAGAGATTCATTTCCTTAGGGATACATTTTAAGATTTTTATCCCTGTGTTTTAAAAAGTTTACCTTCTCTCAATCCACATTTCATTCTTTGTTCTCTGGACTCTTCCAACAATTTCGTTATTGCCTTGACGTTGGGTGTTCCTTGGTCGCAAACTGTTGCTGAGGGAAACATTACTTGTTACTTCAGGTAACATAATATCCCTACTAGCACAAATATCATAAGATATCCATAAAAAAACACACTATTATCTATTGTCCAACATTACAAAAAAACGAACAATAGATATCACGTTGATAACTATGGATATGTTATGATATTTGTGCTAGTAGGGATTTTATATTTAAGACACATGAATCAATGATAATAAAATATACCGATTACGTTGAATCCAGCATCAGTTATGCGTTCAACATGACGTTTTATACAGTAGCTCAGTTGAGTCGCGGTGGTCTGTTTGTTACAAAAATTATAGGATATTGGCAACATCCAACCGGAATTGACACTTCTAAGCATAAATACTAAAGCGTGATCGGCAAGTTTTGGTGTTCTGTTAAAACCCCAGTCTTCGTATCCGATAATTCTTTTATTCACTGTTTCATATGACAATAACGGCTGTAAGGAGACTTCATCCCACATGAGAACACACACTTTTTCTTTAGAACATAACACACTGCCTAGCGACGACAGGTGTTTGTCAATGAAAATTGAGAAAATTTTGTGCAAAAATGCTTTTCGAAACATTGCCAAGATATTAAATTCTCATGATTCTAAAAAAATCAAAAACATAAAACATAAATAATACAACTGGATGACACTAAGTAATACAATAAGAGGTAATAAAATAAGAGATAGGATAACGAGATAATATATTAAGAAAGAACAAGATAAGACAATATAATAATACTTTATATTATAAGAAAATGTTACATCGTATACAAACAAAATTAAACGTTTTTAACAAATGCAAATGCAATTTATACTTCAATGTCGGTATTCTTGGTATCATTGTCACATATTTTGCAGTTAGGATTTCCTGAAACTGTCATTGGAACTTCAGTTTTGTTTATTGCAAACTTCTTTACCTACCATTGCAATGCTTCCATTTTTCTTAAGTTATAAAAATTGCATGTCCCATTCTAAAAGAAAATGAAATAACATAATAATAAACGAAAAAATGTTATTAAAAAATATTTTTAAAAATTTATCGAAATGTGACATATGTGCAAATATGTTTGTGAAAAAAAAATATGACAACAATTATAAAAATGAATATGCAGAAATGTATCTAAAGTTATATCATTTAAGAATATTATTCAATTTCTGTAATATATATTTATTCGAGGAGTGTGTAAAAAAATTAATTTTCAATAATTTTGTAAGTTATGCAATGATTGTTACTTCGACACATGTCACATTTAAAACTTAATTAAATAAGTAGTATTAAACGCCACACCTTAAAAACATTTCATTCGTCATGCAGTCCCTGAATGGTAGAATCCAGAAAATTATATTATGTAGAAAAATATTGTTATGAATTTAATTTGAATTACTATTTACATTCTAATTTTTAGTGTAATAAGTATTGGATGTATAGAATCAAAAAAATATTGTATGTACGTAAGATGTGTAAGTGTTTGTTGTGTTATCACAAGTATGGGATATCTCAGCAAACGAAAAATTATTTATTTTTATTTAGTTATATTTGATGAAATTGAAATACTCAACAACACAAAATAGCTAAAGGTAGAAATTAGGTATTTCTACATAAATGCTATGTATATGAAATATAAAAATGCCAATGATCGATACTTATTATTAGTATATTAATTAACATAGTATATATTAATACTTATTAATATAGTATATTAATATTAGCTTTATAATACGTAACTTTATAATCTACATATTATCCAGCTAATTTCGACATAACATGCTCCAATTTTGGGACATTGTTGGGGTAGTGTTATTTTATTTGCATTCACTTAGATATAAATTGCAAATCGGATAGTGTTAAGTAAACTTGATTTAAATTATAATAAATAGTCAAATTTGAAAATTAGAATTTATTCCAATTTCTATTTATGTTTGTAGAAAAGTTTTCGTTCGTATTAGTTTATAAATGAATTGTTAAGTTTCATTAAAACTTATATCCGTTCATGGATATATTATTTAATAAATATATTCTTACAAGTATAATAAAGAATTATTGACCAAATTGAGACGGCGCTGAAGCTTAAATGTATCTTAAATGAATAATTTTCCCATGCAAGGCTTATATTCTTTTTAATTTCATACATTTTTTGGCTTATTTATATTTTATATTTATTAATTTAAACGTGCATGTGTTGATTATAATAATATAATATATATTAATGTGTATACTATTGATGCCATTATGAATATTAAAATTGGATCATTTATTTCCAAATTCGTTTCAATTGATTTATCGTTTACGCCGTCTTTTTAGTCCGTTACGCGTGGACTAACCCACTTCATAGTAGACTGTAGGATCTAACGGAAAGCGTTCAGTGAACGTTCGGTTCTTGATGCCTATTGCCGCAAAATGGTTTCAACTATAAATTGCGACACGAATTAAAAGAAAAATTAAAGTTTTTACGCTTTTATCAAATATTTTACGTTTTAAGTATTTTATCAATTAATTATAAATTGGATTTTAAATAATGCCGATAACACATTATATATATATGTTTTTTTTTTCTGAGACTTAAAAATTAATGCTTTCATTTATATTTTATTTATATTACTCACATTATAATATAAATCTAATAAAAAATAGAACTAAAATATATTATATGCGTATGTAAACATACATCAGAAAAGAAATTTTACATTAATAAATAAATACAGAATGCAATGTTGCCACTTTATAAAATTGCGTGTCGTCATGCGTGAGACGTGTGCGCCTGTGCGGTGTCTTGGAAGGTTTTTAAGAAAATGCCTCAATTATATATGTATATTTGTTTTATTATTGACATTTATTGAAATTGAATCAAGTACCCGTCGAGCCAACGTTCCATGAGTCACGACACGACACTTTTCTAAAATTTCAATACTGTGCCTAGTTTCTTCTCTCTCTTGCATGGGCAACGCATATTTAGAATGCATTTACTACTGCAAGTTGCAAGTTTTAGGCAAAATCCTAAATTTTGGTATAAATCAGATGCATACAATTCTAAACACAGACGTTGTATATACCTATTTGACCCATACGGTATATATACTACAGACCCCGTTCTTCCATTCTCACTGGTGAATTTCTATACCATGAAGCACGCAGTATTACAAGATTCAGCGACGCACAATATAAATATGAATCAGCATCATATATATGACCGTTATGACAATAATATAACTGTTATTGACACAATAAGGTAAACGTTTGTTTTAAGATATACATGATAATCATTATATTTTTGTAGTACAACTAGTAATAAATTATATCACAAACAAATATTTATTTACTCCAAATTAATATTTGTTTACATATATATATATATGCTATAAAAACAAATGTAATTTAAAAATGACATTACATTGGGTAAAAAGCAAAATTTGAATATAATGATGGAATACAATTTTTTAATTATTATATTAGTATATACAAAATATGACAAGTATAGTGTACTCCGATTCAACATTTTTGAAAAACTTTGCCAGAGTCATCTATAATGTTGTTCTTTTACAATTCATGACTGTAAATAGTGTATATGAGTAAATCTCATGAAGTTCATACTCCTAGTTTTAGTAGCAGAGAGGGATGTATACTGTGTTTACGAAAAATTCGTGGCGCCAATTTGTGTAAATTAAAGGAAAAGCAAGCTTTTCCAGTATTTTTTACAAGATGCCCGCGTTTTTGAAACACATTGAAGTGGAGAACTTTAAATCCTATAAAGGAAAACTTGTTATCGGACCACTAAAATCGTTCACCGCTGTTGTTGGTCCAAATGGCTCAGGTGGGTTATGTTAACTAACTGTTGTTGTTATGTTCCTGTCATAATAGCTTAATGCAAGATTAATAATACATTTTGGTTTGTTCCTGGAAATCAGGCAAATCTAATTTCATGGACGCTATTAGTTTTGTTATGGGAGAAAAAACCAGCAGTCTCCGTGTCAAAAGATTTAGTGAACTTATTCATGGAGCTTCGATTGGTCAGCCAGTGTCAAGAAGGTAAACTAAATATTAAGCGATGCATTGCATCCATTGCAATTATACTATGATTTCAAAATATTGACAGATTTTTCACTGTAATTCATTTTTTTTTTATGAGCAAATTTGTTGCTGTCATAAACTGTTGTTTATTATCAATTTCACATCCTACTCCAATAGAAATGAAAAAACTTAAGGTAGAAATTATGTAGAAATATATAGATTCTACATTTATAAAACATTGAAATGTCCACCAAATTGGAGCAAACTATATAGAAATTAGCTAGATAATATGTAAATTATGTTATCTATGTATCTAGCTAATTTCTATATAGTTTGCTCCAATTTGGTGGACATTTCAATGTATTATAAATGCAGAATCTACATATTTCTACATAATTTTTACCTTAAACTTTTTCATTTATGTTGTGGTAATATGATTGATGAAAATACTTGATTTTTTTTACTTTTAATTAAAAAATCAATAATTTAATTAAAATTTTGTATTAAATAAATCAAGGATAATACAATTATAGAAAACAAAAATTAATTGTCAAGTCAAGTGTACTACATATGAATTTGTTTTGATTGTTTTTATTTGTCTTGTGTATTAATTTGTTTATTGACAAGTTAGTTTTTATTTTAAACTAAGTTATCACAACAGAATAATATCAATTGAAGAGAACATTACATCTTTTGAATTAATTTATATTTTTTATTTCATGTTTTTGAAGTGAGAAAAATACAAGACAAAAAATTGGAAAATGCCAATGACAACATAATATTTTCTTCCATAGTAAATGAATTGAAATACACAAACTTAAGTTTGGTTATATATATATATATATATAATATTATAAATTTGACATATATTGTGTAATGTTAATGTTGAAGATTATTTTATTATTAAAAAACCAGAAAATATTTTAATACAAATTTATACTAAAATTTGATCTTGTTGGAAAATATATAAATGATTAAATAACATTCAAACATTAAATCAAATATTATACTAGAATTATTTACTTTCAAGTCATTAAATTGTATTTACTTTGTATGTTTTAAAAGTTATTTATCCATAACTTTTACCCTTTAAAAACTAGCTACATTCATAATAATACCTATAAACTTATTAAATATAAGATTATTTGAAATTTAGAATAACTTTGTTACAGGATAGATATTCTTAATTCATTTGCTCATTTATTAAATCTTACAGATATTTCATTATTAATGTAGATTCTAATTGAGATATGCATAATAAAATACTTTATTTATTGAAAATGGTTGGTATATCAACAATTAATATTTTTTATAAAATAAAAAAATAGATGTAGTTCAACATTAAATGGTATTCGACATATTTATAGAAAAAAAATCTAACTATTTTAGATTGTTATCACAGTAATTTTAATGCAGTGTTTATTAAAAAATCTGGATGTTTCATATACATATTCTGATTATGAATATATTTTTGTATTACAAAGATTCCTGTGCTCAGAACATGAAGAAAGTATAAGAATCTGATTAGATTTATATTATGCTATAATGTGATAGATCATCCTGAATAATTGACATTATTGTGTTTTTAAATGATCGGTAGAAATTCTTGGTAAATAATAAATTATTTGTAGTTTTAAATAATAATAATAATTTCAATTTACAGTGCTTCGGTAACGGCCATATTTGAATTAGAAAATGGAAGTGAAAAAAGTTTCATGCGATCTGTGCAAGGTTCATCATCAGAACATAGAATAAATGGCAGTGTATGTATAATATATATATTTATTTAAAATGATTTTAAATATCTTAAAACTGTCTTAATTTAAAACTAATATAATTCTAAATTATAAATAAATTATTTATCATAAACGAAAACATAAATTAAATATTATTTTATATATTAAAATAGAAACAGGCAAGGACAGAAATTTTGAAAATAAGTTGAGTGTGGAAGATTTAGGAGTTTAACATAAAAATAATTTAATAATAATTTATATTTATATAATATGAACAATATTTTAGATCGTTACAAGTCAAACATATTTGAATGAACTCGAGCAATTGGGTATTAATGTAAAAGCCAAAAATTTCCTAGTATTTCAAGGAGCAGTTGAATCTATTGCAATGAAAAACCCAAAAGAAAGAACTATATTGTTTGAAGAGATAAGTAATTCAGGAGCACTTAAGGCTGAATATGATAGGTAAATATAATTTGTAAGAAATGAAAATACAAAAACCGGAATATATGTACAAGTAAAAACTATTTATATAATAAAACAGACTACGAGCAGAAATGTTAAAAGCTGAAGAAGAAACACAGTTTTCATATCAAAAGAAAAAAGGAATTGCGGCTGAAAGGAAAGAAGCTAAATTAGAAAAAGAAGAGGCTGAAAAATATCAACGCTTGAAAGAAGAATATGTAATAATTGCATTAAATAATTTCATAAGTATCATTTGTATATAACAAATATAAATGAAAAATATTATTTTTTAGGTTGAAAAACAAGTAGAACTGCAACTTTTCCGTTTATATCACAATGAAAAAGATATTGAGAAATTTGAAGTTTCATTGAAAAAGAAACAACATGAAACTGAAAAAATTGAAAAAAAGCGTGAAAAGGCTGAAGAAGTATTGAAGGAGAAAAAGAAAGAAGCAGGAAAATTGTCACGTGATTTAGCGAAAATTGAACAAGATATTCGTGAAGTTGAAGTAGAAATCACAAAGAAAAGGCCACATTTTATTAAAGCAAAAGAACGTGTAGCTCATATGCAAAAAAAGGTTGAATCAGCACGCAAGTCCTTAGTGCAAGCCCGTGAAGCAGATGATGCTCATAAAAAAGATATAAGTGAATTGCAAAAGCAATTGCAACAAGTCGAAGAAGCAAAGGCAACTTATGAGGCAAGCATTGCAGGACAATCATTGTCTCAAGGTAGAGATGTTCAGTTAGAAGATGAACAGGTAAATTTTGCATTACTGTTTAATTTCATTAACATGAATCTATATAAATATAAAGTTTTATTATAATAATAATAATAATAATAATGTGACATTTAAAATTTAGGTCCGGGAATATAACCGTTTAAAGGAAGAAGCTGGAAAACAATCCGCAAGATATTTGCAATTACTTGATTCCATAAATCGTGAACAAAAATCCGATCAAGATCGGTTGGACAACGAAGGTCGCAAGAAAACAGAAATCGAAAATAAGTTAAAACAAAAGACACATATGCGGGATGAAGCTCTTAAAAGAGTGGAAAAATTGGAAGAACACATACGAACATCTGAGTCAGCTTTAGAAGATCAAAAGAAGATGCGTTCAGATTTACAAAGTGATGTTGGTACCTCTAAAGAAAGAATTCAAAGTTTACAGCACGAATTAGAGAGCATATCAGAGCAACTGGGTGATGCAAAAGTTGATAAACATGAAGTATCACGAACAAAGAAAAAAACAGAAATCGTTGAAAATTTTAAACGATTATTTCCTGGAGTGGTATGTTGTATAATATGACATTGTATATTTATGTCTTTAATTAATTTTTAAATGTAATGGAAATGTTGGTTAATGTTTATAATATATTTAGGATATTTATATATAGTTGTAAAAACATGTTTTTTTCAATAGTATGATCGCATGTATAATATGTGTGAACCTATACATAAAAGATATAATGTGGCAATTACAAAAGTTTTGGGGAAATATATGGAAGCTATTGTCGTTGACACTGAAAAAACAGCAAGGCAGTGTATTCAGTATTTAAAAGAACATTATTTGGAACCTGAAACGTTTTTGCCTTTAGACTATATTCAAGCTAAACCGTTAAAAGAACGTCTTCGGTAAGTGATCAATAATTCGAATGACAATATAATTTAATTACAAAAATAAAATAATAAAAGAGAAAGTATATTTTTTCAACAAACATTTAAAATTCTTTTCAGTAATATTCAGGAACCAAAAAACGTAAAACTTTTGTATGATGTACTTCACTTTTCTCCTAAAGACATAGATCGAGCTGTTTTATTTGCAACAAATAACGCTCTTGTGTGCGAAACTCCAGAAGATGCAAATAAAGTTGCTTATGAAATGGACAAAAAAACCCGTTATGATGTGAGTATTGAAAATTACTATTAATTATAACATACACGTTAATTTAAAGAATGTATTATAAAATAAAATATAATTACTTTTTAGTGCGTAGCTCTTGATGGTACATTTTATCAAAAGGCTGGTATTATATCTGGAGGTAGTTTAGATTTAGCTAAAAAAGCTAAAAGGTGGGATGAAAAACAAATGTCACAATTAAAATCACAAAAAGTTCGTAAATTTATTAATTGCGTTTTAATGTAACAATGATTATCAATTTTTAAAAATGTATTTTGCCCTTTTATAGGAAAAATTGTCTGAAGAATTAAGAGAGTTAATGAAAAAATCTCGCAAAGAATCTGAATTGAATACAGTTGATTCACAAATTCGTGGACTTGAAACAAGATTAAAATATAATAAAAGTGACTTAGCGTCAACGGTAAGCAACTATTTTTATTATTTAATACCACAATTGGTACATTTTATAATAATTTTTTTAAAAAACTAAATCTTATTACCAGAGAAAACAAATTGCTGAATTGGAATCGGAATTATCAACTTTGCAAAATGAATTAAACAAATTTGATGTAAGTATATATTAATATTTTAATAATTTTAAGTATTTACACGTATTTAAAATATATAACTATAAGTAAATGTTTACTTTATCAGCCCAAAATTAGTGCAATAGATAAGACAATGGCTGAAAGAGATCAGCAGATTCAGAATATAAAAGAAAAAATGAATAATGTAGAAGATGATGTTTTTACCAGTTTTTGTGAACAAATTGGAGTAAAAAATATTCGTCAATATGAAGAAAGGGAACTAAGGTAAAATATAATACGATATTTTATATTTATCCACATGTTGGTAATAATATAACTATTAAAGAATACTAAAGTATTTTTCTACAAATGAAATAATATCGATAGTTATATTTTATTTAAATGAAATATTTAAAACATGGGACAACAGATAATTAACATATTATACATTTTTAATTATGTTCCTTATTTGCTACAAATAGCACTTCATGTTTTTTTTCTTTTTATTTTTTCATTTTATACTTCAATTTTTGTATAAATTAATTTAAAATATTATAACATTTATTAATGTAATTATAATTAAAAAATTGTATTTAAATTATACTCAGATCTTGTGTCAGACGAGAGATGTGACATATACTATTATTTTGTTAAATTTGACTAAATTTGATTATTTTTTTAAAATATGATGTAATATAATAAATATATGAACCAAATTATAGTTTTAAATCACACGCATCTCCTGCATTACTTTTCCAATTTTGGTTAATTCATGAAGTATTAAAAATTATTCTTAACAAAACCTAAACGATTTAAGAATAAATTTTATAACAAAAATTTATAAAAACTAAAAATCTATTCGATCAATATTGCTTTGTTTTCATGACATTTTTATATTCATATATAAATATGTACTTATATGATCAATGTTGATCAAATACTTTTTTATTTTTTAACAAATAATTTTATGAAATTTTCCATAGTTTCAGTTTTGTTAAGGTATAACTAATTGTAGTTTACAATTATTACTTTCAATTAGAGATTTATTGAGTTTACATTCTCCTTCTCCAATT
Organism: Psilanteris sp. ZL-2020; assembly: GCA_022817085.1. Lineage (NCBI taxonomy): Eukaryota > Metazoa > Arthropoda > Insecta > Hymenoptera > Scelionidae > Psilanteris > Psilanteris sp. ZL-2020. Next base: position 12,282 of record JABFQC010004614.1, read on the forward strand.
ATCCCTACTGTATACCTTTATAGGTTAAGGCAAGTGAAATAGTTATTAATTAAGATATAGTATTAACAATAAAATTATTTATATTTTTTTTTAAATCAAATAAAATATTATATGTATCTATTTATATATATATATATATATATATATTATTTTTTTGAAAACTTATACCATTTTTTAAAATGTATAGGTCACAACAAGAA
>JABFQC010004615.1:0-12481 GCA_022817085.1 Psilanteris sp. ZL-2020
AAATATGGCGGAGCACATCGGGCGGCCTTCGGCCACCCTCATAAGGGAATGCGGGGGGGCTGCGCCCCCCAACCCCCCCCTTAAAAATCTAGCCAAACACGAAACGCGAGGGTCCTAGGGGGCCCCAGTACAGTATTTTTCAGGTTCGGGCTCACAAGCACCATTACACAAATTATTTTCGAATGGTGTTCCATAACCACCAATTTTTTATATAGTGGAGCTTGTGAGCCCGGTTTTACAGTGTTGACAAGTTTCAAAAGGCTGACAAACACCATTTTAATTAGTTATTAATTAGTAATATTGTGTATGTTGGAGAAAGATTAATACAAATTATAAACAAAATTTCAAAATTCAATTTACATATATTAGAAACAAAAAAACATAAACGAATATGTACATGCAAATAATTATTAAAATAAAGGTATTTTAAATAATGTAATTATTTACATATATAATTCGTTCATATTATATTAATTGAGATATGACGCTGATTCAAAGGAGATTGTATATTGGAAATTGGGACAGTATTTTTTAACCTATTGTTAATTACATAAAATCATTTAAATGTTTAAAGACTAAAGTGCAATTCGAAGTTACAATCTTTCCAAATTACAAGTATTTTAAAGTTTGACGAACCAGTAACGAAATTTTTTAAATTCTACGTAATGGTCTCCGTGGAAATCAATAGGACTGAATGAAGTATTAAAAATCCTTGCTTTTAATTCCATCTTTGTTTACGTATACGTGGTCAAATGATCTCTTGTTTTTCACCACCTAACTTTTAGTTTAATTACAATCATTGATTGTTCAAAAAGTTTGAAATTACAATTTTCGTTGCGGTCGTTAAACTTTACATTTCAATTGAGAAGACTCATTCTACTCTAAGACTTATCATCAATAACTAATTATTAATTAGTTCATCAATAAATATTTTGTTTATATAGTTTGTTTAATTAATTTATTTTATTGCTTCAGATAATAAATTTACTACCCTAGTATCTATACATATTAATTTTAATATTAATTTTCATATTATAATTTATAATTTTTTGAATATCTCAAATTGTCGATTCAATAATTCGAGATTGTAACTGTGAAAAATATCTTTAAATATTAAATTTGACATTGTAGATTGGCAGATCTTGTAAAACGAATGAGCTATATATCCAAAGATACGTACATATTAAACAAAACTAACAATATTTTAAGATTGTAAATCCAGGATATTATAATCCACATGCACAATGTACCAGCACTTCCACTCTAAATCCGGACACTGTACCAATATTAAATATTGAATTTACAATCTGCATTGTTGAATTGTATATCTATAATACATTCAAATCTACAATCTATGTTTAATATTCTACCAAAATATCTTACAAATTTTAAAACTATTTATACATTTTTATTAAGTTTTTATCTAATAATTTTAAGGTTTTTCTTTAAGTATACTTATTATTATTAAAATATTATCTATAAAAATAAAGAAAGTACTTATTTAATAACAAGATGAACTGATAGCAAATATCGTTAATTAAAATAATATTGGTTTATTTTAACATAAATTAGCAATCCAAGATAGTATTAAATATGTTTTGTTAACATGACGCCTAATAGTGTCCATTCTAAAAGCATTATTTGTTTCTGTATCATTCAATATTTGGTAATATTCACAAAATATACAATTTTCGTATAATTATTTCTCGCATATTTTGTATATTAAAATAATACAATAGAAATATAATTTTATAATTTATAAATTTGTGTAGCCCCTGATATAAGAATAGTGGATGAAGCTGGTCATCAACTTCAGGATCGTTATTATAAAACAGGAAGTGTTATTGAGCTTTGGTGTATAGTACGGCCATCTCGTCTGGGTACTAGGGTACCACATCCTGTTTGGAAAAAAAATAACGACACACTACCGGAACACGTAAACATTCATCATACAAATGGGTGAGTATAAAATATCATTGTAAAGTTTGTATATGACATATTTGCATCAGTGTTGTCACACGTTTCATATATAATGAAATTCAAATTTATATAATTAGTCGATCAAAACATAATCGTAGCATTTACATTGTTTCGATAGAAATTAGTTCAAGATCTCAGATAAATGATTAGTTAATACAAAGTGTTATCAATAAAGTTTTATTAAAATAGTAATGATTATTATTAAATGTAATTTAATAGTAAGTCATAGTAATAATTGTAAATGCATACAATTTGTCATAAAATTAATAGAAGTATTGAATACTAATTTTCGTAATCATTTTAAATCAACGATCGATCAGTAAAGTTATTTCTTATCTGTAACTACTAGCATCGACAAAATCATGCATTTAAAATTTAAGTATGCTTGTGATAAATATAATTATTATAAGTTTAAGAATAATACTTTAGTCGGGACATTTTTAAAGATTTTTGAAAAGCTATAAAAATTAATTTTCAAAACCATTATTAATAACTAAAAACTTTTGTTAAACACGTTTGAAAAAACGCTTTTTGTCATACTACATTGAGAGAAAAAATTAAATAAAAGTTACTATTTATATAATAACTTAGGGAGAAGTGTGCAAATATAGTAAATTATATAACAGAAATAAAGTAAATTCATTCAATATATTACTATTTTCGACTATTTTGTATGATAAAATTCACTATATTTGCACACTTGTCTCCAAGTTATTATATAAATAGTAACTTCTTTATATTTTTTTTCTCAGTATTGTCAAAGGAAATAAAACTTTATTTCTCTCTCTGTCTTTATTTATATCTCTCTTTCTCTATCTTAATATATATATATAGATATTCTCTCCGCTACTATTGAGGACAAACCCCACTTAGGTGTTTAGTTGCGTGCTTACAAAATTGTTTGTTAGAGAAACAAACAAAGTTTTACCCCCAGCCCCCTATCTCTTCAACAAAACTAATTTAATAGATCTAGAGGTCTCAGCATCGTATTTTGCTTGTCTGTCTTCAAAAGACCTCAAAACTTCCATTCGTAAAATATTTAATATTGCGTAAATGGGAAACAAGATGGCCGTTTGTCCTCAAAAGTCTCATTATATAAATTGAAACGTTCTCTCTAAATATGAATAAATAAAATGTAAATACTAACTATTTGGAAAAGTTAATGTTACATTTTGAAAAAGTATTTTTAAAAAAGTAATGATTTACTTTTTCAATAAGTGTAATAATAAAATTCTATTGTTTTATTATAAACATATTTTAGTTGAACGACCAACCATCTAAGTAATGAACATCACATATTCTGCTTAACTATCCCCGTGTCTGTGTACTAAGGCTACAGCTTCCAATATGCAACCTCAAGTCACTCAAGTCAATATAATAATATTAATAATGTTACAAAAATAAATTTTTTACTTAAGAAATGTATAATTTTCACTTATTTATTTTTAGAGAGTATATAGTTCAATACACTCCTGCATCATTTTGGCGACAATCCTCTTTGGGGCGTTCTAACTACGCAACTGCGCTTGCAAAATTGTGTGTAAATTTTTTGCTGAGATAACCTCAGGGGAGAGGGCATACGCTCCTCCTGGGCAAGAGATGCGGGGGAGATTCGCCTTACCCCGTTTAAAATTCCAACAAAACTAAGATCTAATATCGGGGATCCCCAGTACCATATTTCGCGAGCGAGTCGTCAAAATATGAGTTTGACATATGTTTATCCGTCTCCTATTTTAGCGACTGTCGCCAAAATACGAAAAAAATTAATAGAAACTATATTTCGGTGACATTTTGCAGTGCTGCCATATTTTTGTGTCGTCAAAATGTGTGTTAGATATATATATTTATAATAACTTGTGTACACTGTCTAATTCTTTAGATCGAATAATGAAATTGTAACAAGACTGCATATTAAACTTGCCAAAAAGTCGGATAGTGGAGAATACTTATGCATGATTGGACAATTCAGTACGAGCTTCGTATTAATTCATGTTCTCAACGGTGAGTAGTTTTTATTGTATAACTATATTAATAAAAAATATTAGTCACAATAATAAAAAAATGTTAATTTTTTATATGAAATTACTATGATTGAAGAATATTATAATATAATTTTAATAATTTGAATATTTTTTTTTATTTTATTAAATTAATGTAAAAATGTTTAACGGTGCAGCTCTTAAAGTTAATAATTTTATGGTATTACGATAGTAAGTTTTAGTATATTAACAAATTTAGACGATGTGGTGTTTATATATAAAAAAAGTAGTGCTTATAAACTCAGACTAGCAAAATACGATAATAGGGTCCTCGGAACCTTAAATTTAAGATCTTGGAAGATTTTTAAAGGGGATGAAACTTTTTTTAATGAAAAAAATGTTGCAAACTTGTAGTTAGGCCTAACCATAGTTTTTTTTGGGCAAACATAGAAAAGTTTCCTCGGGTAGCTGAAGCCCTCTCAATGTTAATGAGAGGGCATGAGGGGTTCCCCTAACTTTCCTTCAATAAATCTCACAAAACTAATGTACAATATCAGGGAATCCTATTATGCGGGTCTGTCCTCAAAAGCCTCTTTAATTATGATCGTTTTGAATAAAGTCCTCACAAAAGCCATCCGTAAATATTTAACATTGCGTAAATAGAAAACAAGATAGCCGTTTGTCCTCATAGGACTCATATACATTTATAGGTGGAGTACAAAATACATATTGTCAAAATACATAACACTGCAATCGCGCTATGTCTATCTAATATATAATTATAATTGTCGATCGTAATGTTTTTTAATATGCTCTATATTCGGACTCCCTAAGTATTGAATTGCAAGGGCAAAATTTAAGTAGAGGCTAAAAATGCAACATTCGGTTGCGTTGATTCACCTTTCAGTTAATATTGACCTTTAAGTCCAATAAATATAACCAACGTATTCGAGATCCCCCATTAGTGTAGTTATGTTTAAAAATATGATAAAGGATTCAAAAGCATCATATAAAATACGTAGAGACTTTGAATATGGTATTCAAAAATATAATTTCCGAAAGTTATATATTATATACAGATAAAAATTTACTATTGGATTAACAGATTAGACTGTTCATACAACAGTCTAGGACTGTAAAAAAGCTAAAAAAACTATTCTAAAGAAATCAAAATATCTTGCTAATGAAACAATTAACACGATTATTATTAAAATAGATTTAAATTGAATAAAATAATTTAAGTTAACTTAATTTTATCTGTTATGTGAATTAACTTATAGGGGAAAAGCAGGCAGCAGTTCATCATGATCAGTGGAATGCTGCTATAGGCATCCAATATAACTGCGATGCATTATTCGCTGAGTTTATACTTTTCCTTCTATTCCAAACTTCGAGTACCTTCATATCATAGAATAGTATAAAAAAGTATGTATTTCAATTTATACACATCACATCATCGTGTAAATCTTCCCTAAAATACAAATAATTATAATTCATTCAAACACGTATAACGGATTATTATTTCATATTTTTCTGTGCAATAATCCGAATATTGCGATTTAAAAAAAAACGTATACATTTTTTACCTGTTATAAACATCTAAACTTACAAATTTAATAATAGAAATTTTGAATTATACTTGAAGTGAAATTTTTAAGACTTTTTATATGTAACACAGAAAAAAATAATGTACACTGAGAAAACAGTTACAGTATAAATTAATAAAAATACCTTCTGGCATTGGCAGACTAATTCAATAGATGTATAGAAAATTACATTTAATTAAATATTGTTTTATAGTATAGTAATTGTTTAAATTCCCTTCAAGATATCATTCGAACGCCAGAAGGTATGGTAATTTATATTATATTTTTTTTTCTCCGTGTATAAAATATTACAACGTAATTAATGAATCTTATGACGGCAGTGTTATACTGTGATAATTGCAAAAAAAATTCAATAAGTATAATTTAAGTTTCAAAAAGTACAACGTGAGTTGCATTTATTGAAACATTTTCAACACATATTACAACGTTTTATGCAATTATCACTGTATAACACTGCCGGCCGTCATAGGATTCATCGTATACATTGTAATATTTAATACATTATTTCCCTCAATGCAAGAATTTAAAATTTAAAAATATATATATTCTTAAACTCAGATATTCTGCTTTATGCATTATTGAATATATTTGACTTTCATTATACGAAAACAAGCCAAATTTAATTAATTTACTTAAATTGTGTATATTGAATATAAGTTCAAAACAAAAATATGCATAGTTTTACAACTAATAACCTTTTAAATTTGATATTTGTATAAGATATTATTAATATACATATTAATTTAGTACAAATTTTGTGAAGGAATAAAAATGTATTGTGTACATTTTAATTATATTTGTGGCATTTATAGACTGACAATTAAAATTTAGAAAATAAATGTTTTTATATCATATTACAGTGTAATATATGCATATTTAATGTATATATGTATGTTTATAAATATAATGTATAATAATATATTACAAAATATTTAAATTAAATTTCTTAAAATATAAAATTAGTTCGTAAAATTATTGTTTCATTCAGAACAAAAATAATATAATTGTAGCCATTTTAATGACGTATGTTTAAATTAGTTAACTTCGATCTCTTATATATATAATAATTACGCATAATCTATTCTCTAGCAAAATTCATAAATCAATTATTACTGTAAATATGTATTCATATTCATATATCTAATAATACGTCTAATTATATTTGTATTATATTATTTTAAAAATTTATTTAATTCAATGAATAATATAATAAATACAAATTTATTATGTATAATAAATACAGACAAATTAAATTTGTCATATAATATCTTGTTTCGATTAAATCGAACTTAGTTTCATGTTAACTACATTTAATGCATAATTCTTGTAGTTTAAATGTTTATAATTGCTGCATTATTCAGACAGAATTTTTAACTGTAACAATTAAAACTATTAATTCTCTGTGTTCGAAGATATTTTGTTACGTGAAATTCTGTAATTCATTTAAAATTATGATATGATTTTAATATAAATGTATAAATAACTTATTTATGTATATAGAACATGTAACTATTTATAATTATATGTATATAAATTACATATAAGTATTATATATACATCCTCTGTGATATTTTATATTATCACTCTTTATGAATGCTTTCTAGTGTTCTCGTCATCTGTTTTCAATATATTACTTTCCCATAAAAAACATCGAATGAAAATGAAAATATACCTTTGAACTGATCAAGTCAGATTTCAGATTCGGTTTAACATAAATAAATAAACTACATAAATCCAAGCTAATATTTCAAATCATATACTTATGTGAAATACTTTATCGATAATCCTGAAAAGTGATGTAATTTTCTATAATAGTAAAATAAAGTCTGACTGAAATATATCATGTTTTGTATACTTTCAACATTATATTATCATTTAAACAATTCTACGTTATACAAAAACTGATGCAGTTTAAATAATCTATTTATTATATTGAGTAGTATACACGGATAGAAAAAAGGTAAAAAATTCATAAAAAATGTATGTATTCTATTTATTTACACGTATTTTACACATTCTAATTTTGTACAAACTGCTTATATATTATGTATATTATTTCAAAATAAAATAATATTGCTATATATTTGATAATATACGAGTAGTTTTTAATACCTTTCATTCTTTCCGTGTAAAAGTTGCTTTTATAACAATTTTTTTATTTATGATCAACTCATTTATGTTTAAGGAAAAAGAAAAAAGTGCTACATACACGATAATAAACTTACAAATATTAAAGAGATTTGTAATTAAAACAACTTTTTATTTAAACATATTTTTTAATGAATTGTATATAAATGTTCAACTTCAAATAATTAATGAATTTATGCAGTTAAAAAAAAAACACAATTTATATGATACAATACTAAATAAGTTTCTACTATTAATTTCATAATTGAGAATATAATCATTATTAAGGATACCATTAAATTTAAATTACAAATCGCGAAAGATTCTGAGACATTAATTTTTACATTTTGAAATAGCATTGAGAAGTTCTTGTCATAATTAATTTAAAATAAAACTTGAAATATTCTTTTGAAAAATTTTTGTTACTAATAACTTGTATGCCATTAATTAGGATGCAGCGTTAAACTTTTTATAACACCATGCTTAATGAAAATAACGTGGTTTAAATTATGTAATTATATTACATTAATAAAGTTTACGCGTCGCGTAAAAATATAATCACACAAGAAGACATAACTAATAGAAAATAATGAAACAGAAAATTTACATTAATCTATTATATTAATAAATTAATTTTATTATTATTTAATACCTTTTTAATTTGCAATAAAAAGGAATAATAAATCTTGTATGGATATAAAAAAAGATAAACAAAATTTACATTTATGTTAATTCGTAAATGAACTTATAGAATAATTAAACAAGTATATTTTCAGTAAATTATACCATTATATATTTAGTATATTCAGTGCAATAAAATAATCATGAAAGCGTCTTAATATACGATGAAAAAGCTTCTCGTGTATCAATATCGATGATGTCTGAAATAAGACAAATTATTTTAGCAGTTTTGATTAATGCAAAAATTAATATTTATTGCACTTAATTACATACTGTACAGTATCTTCAGAACTAATTATATTTATATAATTAAACTATTGTCGGTAAGCTCTCATATTTATAAATCTTGTACTATCGGATGGGTATTGATACCGATTAATAATATAGTTTTCCGTTCTTCATCAACTTTGACATAATACATTATAATTACTTTTCTGCTTTACTAATTTATAAGTGTTACCAATTTATACACGGAGAAAAATGTTACATTAAAAATGACTATATATTATGGTATTTCAGGGATATGGAAACAAATATTTCTAAAATTATTATACATCTTCTATACAATACAATATCTTCTAGACAAATTAGCTATATTTTATAAAACAAATTTTTATGAAGAATAGTAATTTCCATAATAATAATCTAATCATGATATCCTTGTACAGCTATAAGTATGGTATTTTATAATATAACTTTTTTCTACGTATAAAAACATTTCTATAATCTAATTTATTTACAAAATGTACGTAATTCTACACCAGCGCTTGACGCGTTGTCAATTGCAAGGGGCACAGCGTTGCAGATGTCTTCATTCATACATTCTGCTCATACAACCGTAGCAGAGGAAGTTGTCAACATCCCGAGAGTTAACGATTGATTCATATGTTTCTGACAATATAATCAATTATGTTATTTTCTTATATGAGTATTAATATATTTTATTTTTATTTTGTTTAAAGTTTTTAAATTGCATTTCTTTTATGTTTAAAATAAACCAATGACGCTCAAATTGCTAGATATGTTTATTTATTTAAATGTATGATACAAGTTTATAAATAAATACAAAATGAAGACTTTCACGCAGGATCAAAACACCGCTTAAGACTAGCAGATTCTTAATCGAATATGTTGTTCTTACTAATTATGATTACAATTGGTAAAAATATTATTGTGTGATTAATTACAAAATATTATATATAAAGTTTTAATGTCACAAGTCGGCAATTACGTTTCAATATTTATCTGAATTTTAAATGTATACGGAGAAAAAAATGTATTAAATATTACATTCATCAAAATAGTAAATATGTATCAGTGATGTTCAATATTGAAATAATACATAAAATTTCAAAAATTTTCACAAAAATACACGTAAGTTTTACTAATTTTATATGTATTATTTCAAAATAGAACACTACTAACACACATTTGATATTTTATGAGTAATTTTTAATACTTTTTTTCTCCGTGTTCTTTTGTACTGTGTATTCTTAAAAACATAAAAGATTTTATGCTGTTTTTTTCTAATTGTGAACTAAACAACATTGTTTATTAAATTATTGTTTAATTTTGTATATCATATAAACAAGAGTTATATTTATAACAATTATTATTAATTTAATAATATAAAATCAAAACACTGATATATGACAAAAATAAATAGTATATTGATTGATGATTTAATGTGTGTTCAATTCCAATTTGAAAACAATCTTGTGATATCATGTATTCAATTATTGAAACAAAGAAAATGAATTAAACATAACATAAAAAATAAATAAACTAGCAGAGTATATAATGCATATAACATACATTCAAAAATTTTATTATTAATGAATAGCAGTTTATTATTAATGAAAAATGTACTCTTGTTGTAATTCTCAAACTATTTCAAGATACGAAACTCAAATGTTATTATAATATAACGAATTCTAGCTAGTCAAATATATAAATTTTATATTTCATTATATAACTATTAATACTACATGTTGTAAAATACAAAATTGAAGTATAAAATTCTACAAACGATATCTACAAAACGAAACATTGAAAGTTATACAGAATTTTTATATATAAGCATAAACGTTTCGTAAATATTGTAACTATATCTATCGAGTATTTAAAGATAAAAAAATAATAATAAAAAAAGTAATAATCATAAAGAAGAGTATTATTTTACAAATATATATCAATTTCAGTCATGACAAAAATGTATATTATTGTGTCTGATACTGAGCTTATCATATATGTCTTATACAATAAAAAAATTGCAAATTTGTGATACATTTATTAAAAGAACATGCGTATAGTCTTTGACAGAATAAGGCACATTTAAATGGCAACATCATCAATTTTTTATTCAACTTCTTCTAACTTTGATGGTATCGATGATTCTGATTTAAATGGTGACTCGTGATTTCATCGAATCTGTCTCTCTTTCTTGGACACTTGCCTTGCAATTTCATATAGATTCCAAATTCGCACACAGGAATAGTGCACACATCATTTTGAATACAACTGCAAAATATAAATATTTATTATTATCAAAAGTGTTGTCATACAAATATATGTTTTATTATTGTAAACTTTTTTGCGTGAAAATTTGAAGGAAACAAATATACATAATATTTTATTTATACAAAGTTTAAACTTATTGTATAATTTTGTATACTATTGTAAAAATAAAAATTTATAAAAAAAACATATACTATTGTTCCTTGAATATGTAAATTCATGTTTTTTTTCAATCACGAATATAATAGATTTCTATACTAAACCATAAAAAATAGTACATATTTTTAAAAAACTATAGATAATAATATTATTATTACATTACATCACATAATCCTAGTAAACAAAATAATTAATTATTGCATAGACCGCTCTTCATTTCACTTTTAATATAAAGCCTCCCATTGTTAGAAGATAAAGAATAAAGTATAATAAACTCAAAATAAAAATATGTATGTAAACAAAGTATTAGATAAACTGATGTATTTGAAAGGTGGGAAAGTTTATGTACTAATTTATGCAATTTTTTGTGCATATGTTTTATATATGTTGTGGTAATTTAATTTTTAAATGGTTTATTAATAATCAATTAATAATATTTTTATGGTTGATTTTTTTACATTTTTAACATTTTTTCAACTGAATGTTAAATAATAATGTACATACACGTCAATTATTTACTTTTTAGAGTATTTAAGAATTAAAATGTATCATTATATTATATAAATTTAAAACTTATCATGATTCATATGTATAATAACTTATGAAATTGATAAGTTTAATTTAAACTCAAACAAATTAACATAATAGTAATATAATTATAACATTTTAGGATTTTTTAAATTTTTAGGTTATCATCAATTTAAATTATTACTTCCACAATTATATATGATATACTAATATTATAATGTATATGTAGAATATTCTATGGATATTCAATAATATTATTCGCTTAAGCTTTTTATTGAATTACTATAACATTTTTTACGAAGGCAATTAAAAGAAATTAAATAAAACTGAAAAAAATGTCTAGTGTGGAGATAGAAAATAAGTTTATTAATACTCGAGGTTCAAGAAAAGAGCTTGAGAACGAGTAATCTATTAATTCTGTTTACTTACATGCGATCGGTAAGTGAAAAGTAAACTTTTCCACGCCTTGCCCGGATGCAGTTTTCATCTTTTTCGTAGCAATTGCATTGACACTCGCCTTTAAATGAAACCCTCGGCGTGAAATCCGAAGGACACCGACATCTACAGACAATTAACGTAGACTAAAATATTGCATATACTTTTTGTATTAATTTATTAGTTTAAAGGGTTTATTGTTATCGGAAATTTTTAAAACGATATGTTACTTATCACTGAATTATATATACTTATATAAATATATATATATATTTAATTTAAATTATACACTACATCGTATTAAGAAAATTTAAGTAAATATCTAATACATTAACATTTATACACACGGAGAAAAAAGTATACCTAAAAATGTCTATATTTTCCGTGTAAAATTACCATACTTTATAGAAATGCAGTCAAAGATGTTATGTCTCAATTTAATTTCAATACAGTATGGTAATAAATGAG
>JABFQC010004616.1:0-12480 GCA_022817085.1 Psilanteris sp. ZL-2020
TAATATATGTGTCTTATTTAAGACTCGAAGTGACTTAATGAAGACGCTTAAGTGTCTTAATTGAATGTAAAATACTTCTATTAAGGCAGCAAGTGACTTAAATAAATCACTTTGTGTCTTAAAAAAGTTACATTTAAGACACTTTTTTTCTAGCAGTGGCGATGCTATATTAATATTAAAACAAATTAGAATTATATTAGATATTAATATTAGAAGAATATTAGAACAATATATCTATACATGTGTCATTATTTTTAATGATAATACAAATTATTATAAAAGAAATATACGTTATAAAAAATATTTTATAATAGCATGCAAACATTACTTTTCATGTCGTCTTAAATGCTCTTGTAATTTGAAAATGATACTCATTTGTCATGTAATCGTTAATAATATATTAAAATATTTATCATAATCGAAGTGTACACTAATAAATTTTATATCTATAAAGTATCCATTCTTAAAAAACTCAGGAACACGTGAAGTTAGCTTAACTGACAGAAAATGCGTATGCATAAAATACCAAACTTCACGGTGTCTAAGCTTTTCAAGCTCGTCGAATAGTACTTGAAAATATTTAGCGCGAAAATTTGAAAATCAATAATCGCAATCAAAGTTAAAAATTAAATCTATCGTTTAAAAATGTTATTAATTAGTATTAATTCTATTTAAATTTGAAATATACAATGAATAATAAAAGAAAACCTCATTCATCTAGTATATTAATAAATATATTAATAAATATTAGTATTAATATATTAATATATCGTATTACATACGAATAATATATTATTGCATTTAGTATAAATCTTAAACATACTTTTAGGGTTGATTCAACAAATATATTTAATTAATTTAATAATATTTCTTCCCTGTATAGTATTAATAGAATTGAATATTACAATACAATTTTTAATGAAAATTATAGAAAAGTAGAATTAAATAAAGCATTGAAAAACTGCATTTACTGTAAGTTTGAAATTCGAATGTACGTTAAAAAATGAATCTTTAACAAAAAATTAGTCCGAACATGTTGGATTTAAAATGATAATAACTATTATGCTAAGATTAATATAGAGTAAAGCTTTTCAACAGAAAATCATTTGTGCATTGAATTTATGGAAAAAGTTTTAACGTGTGAAGTGTCGAGTAATATTTTCAAAGTAGGTACTTAGTGCTACGCGAAACCGGTGTTTTCAGTTGTAAATTTTTACAATATGATTTATTGTCTTGAAGTCGCTCGACGAATTTGAATACGCATAGAATGATCGCAGATTCATTTCCGTATTGGAACTTTTAGAATAATGTAGCAGCAGCTTCTTTGAAGTCACTGTAATGACAAGTACGTTGAAACTGTGCAAAAGCAACGTTTCATGCGTCGCTTACGAATTAATAATTCGTCATATCGAGCCTTTTCATTCGCCCAGCATTTCTAATATCCAATTTACGTCGTTCGCGCGGCGCGCTTTGCTTTACCGATGATTAACGATCGTCACGTCAAAAATGGAAATTCGCAATAATCACCGGACTCATTGCGAAAATTTGCATTCACAATAAGAATGCTCGCAACGCCAAAAGGGCTATTTTAACTATCGCATTGATCGACTTTAATAGATCAACTCAAATATGTATAACCTTTGAACATTTCTAAAGCCATATACAATTGAAGCGAGTTTGATTGTTTATACGATAAAATTGCGGTAAATTACAAACAATTTAGATGATCATCGAAGTAATTCGATTTGATAACAGTTAATGAATGTTTAGGTTATAATTAAAGTTTGTTTATGTTTCAAATTTATTTGATGCGAAATTTGTGATGTTAATACAAAGGGAAATAATTCACAAATACATTTGTTTAGGATATTATTTGATTTTTACTATTTATATTAGTGGAAGAAGAAATTCAGTATAGAGGTTTATACAGTAAATACTATAAATAAATAATAATTATGTATGACAATTGTTCCCATTCGAATGGAGAAAATGAACTGTATTCAATTTTTCATACAACCCGCCACATTATACTAATATGTATATATATATATATATAATGCAGTTTTTTATAAATTTGAAAATTTTATAGTATATATACATAATTTTATATCAAATTTACTCACATACTCATTTTTTCTCTACATATATGCAATTAAATATACAAGTATATATTGTTGATGATGTAATAAACATTTAAAATAAACTGTTCTTAATTTGTATTCACTAAATTTTTTAATTAATTTTTTATTCAAAATTTCGGTAAATAAACTTACAGAAATTATTAGAATCGTATTAATTATATATTTGCTTATCCGTATGGAACAAAAGTACTATAGATACTATATATACTATACTTTATTATATAGATACTATGGATATACCATATAGTAATAAAGTGACGTTTAATCAAGTAGTTCGTAACAATTGAATATACAATTAGCAAAATAGAAAAAGGGGGGCATCGAAGAAAATACTCCATTACGAAAATGAAAAATTTGTTATTGCAAGCAAAATGTAAAACATTTATTATTTCAGTATCCTTTCTGTGAAAATGAAATATCATTTTTATTGTATGAGGCCTCTTACCTTGGACGTATCTTATGGCACTGTCGTGTCATAATTCAGTAGTAACCTTCTACAATAAGTGGAAAGCAAAGAAGCATCTCTAACAAAAAAAAATTCTGACGCAATAAAAATGTGTACATAATGAAATTCAAATAAAGACAAATAATAAACATGTCAAAGGAACGACGGTAAAGTTTAATTTTACATCCGTAGAATTCTCTCAAGGATTATTTCATATAAACATGTTTCTGTTACAATTGCAAGAAGATAAATTACAAATGTTTAATTTTCATCTTATATTCGGTCTATTTGCCATACAAATATATATATATTACATACAAAAAATATCTTCGTTGTCTGTTCTCATATCAGCTTATCACGTGCTTATGTTTTCTCAAAAAGCCATTATTAAATTTCTATATATATGCATTGTATTTAAAAATACACATAATTAATTAGCTTTTGATTGCATGTATTTATTTTAATACACGTAGAAAAAAGTTATAGTGTAAATTGCTATACTTCTAGTATTCTGAGAATATCTCAATTAATGTTACGGAAATTACTATACCATTTTCGCAAACGTTCTTGTATGATATAGTTAATTTTCATACAAGATATAGTAAACTTTCTTATATAATATTGTATTGTTCAAAAACTTTATACAAATGTTTACAATATTTTATAGTACAAAGTACTGAATGGTATTTTAAAGAAGTTACTTTAGTAGTATATAGTAACTTCTTTAAAATACCATTCAGTATTGTTTTTGTTTCGATATCCTTGGAAGACTTAGTATATTAACATAGTTACTATGTATAGTTAACATAGTAATGTTTAATATAACTTTTTCTGTGTATACAATCGAAAATACGCGCACTGTTAATTTCTAAACTTAAACAAACGGAAACAATTGTCCAAAGCACCGTCGACAGCATTTCTTACCAGTCAAGCGACTACAAATTTGTCCACGTACTTGACTCGATTCATTTTTAATAAAAAACAAATTGGATAAAAAAACTTTGTTATCCGCGTCTCTGATTCGAATTGGCGTAAAAAATGTTGATACGCTTCGCGTAAGGAAAGTACCCGGTGACAACATTTTGTTGGCCAACGAAATTCTTTCATATCTTATCTGAATGAAAAAAAAAATAAGGAAAAAAGTGCAAAACATACGTCTATTTACTTTGCATGCGGTAACTGGCGAACTTTGCCAAGTCTTTTCAAGGATAAAAATCGGGACAAGTGTAGAAACGAGGTAAGTGCCGTTAGATTCGCCGCGTACCTGAGGCACTTTTAAATTGGTGTAGCACTAAAGGAATCCAACCAAAAGCACGTTTCTCCGCGCGAGAAAAGTGCGCGATTTTTCATCGTCGGTATGCCCTATTCACACTTGACATGTACATATCGGACTCAGAATTGACGTATATTCAATTCTATGGAAGACGCGGAGCATTTATTATAATGCGAACCGCCAGATTTGCTTACACTACGACTAGGAAAAGATTTCTGATACATTCACTATCTTTAATACAATATGTTTTCCGTCATGTAAAATTATTCAAAAGACGCGTTGACAAAAGCCTGCGTTATTCCGCGTGTGTCTTCTTTTTCGTATTACTCTGATTCAAAATGAACGTAATGTACGTAGCGCGGGCATGCGCATCAGTCAAAACGCACACAGACGACAAAATTAGATGCGCGAAATAAGAAAAGGACACGCGAATTTTGGCGAAAGATCAGACGCAAAATGATTAATTTGACACGAGCGTAATCATTTCGGAGAAACGGACGCGAAACTCGCAGTATCAATCATACGAAGGATGACGATAGCTTTTTATGTCGCTGCGTACATTTATCATATTACGCAAACAATATATTAAACGGGACGGTAATGACGAAAAACAAACAAGCTGAATACACAAATGTTTGTAATTATTAATTACATGGCTATTCGTGCACGGACACGCTGCTTCGAATGAATATTGATACAGCTGGTGTAATTCTTTCGCCGTAAAACCGCCGTTACGCTTCCGGGACAAAAGAAACAAATGTTTCTTTAAATTATCTTTCGAACGTATATTATACTCCGACGATTCAAAGCAATTTAATTGTCAAACGAGAACGACGGCGATACCGCGCTCGCGTTGCGCGAATAACTTATTATTTATTTCGGTTTTATTATTTCATCCCGGCATTCATTCTTCTGCTAATAATGTTATTCAAAACAGAAATATTTGATCGTTGCAAAAAAAAGCAATTCCACGCGGTCGATTTTTTGTTCGGCGAACCGTCCGTTCGGACTGACCTCGAGCAACGCATTTCGTCCAGCACCGCGAGTATTTCAAAAACGAACAATTTTTTGTTTTGCTTATTTGTTTTTTTGTTGTTGTTTGCAAACAGTATCAACAAGATGTCTTATTTATTACATAAAGTGACTTATTTAAGACATCCACTGTTTTAATACGAAACTCATACGGGTCGAAATTTGACACTCTTTTGAATCTAAAAATTTAGCTTTAAATTTGTTAAAGATAATCGTGATAAAACTGCTAGAAAAATTAATTAATAACTTTTATTAATTATTATTAGTATTATTATTGTATTAATTAAATAGCTTTGTGTCTTAAATAAGACACATGTATTACATTGTTTTAGCAGTGAATGTAGATTTTTATTTCAACCTCGAAAAGTTTAAAATTTTCCGTTTAGGTTAATTCAAAATAGGTTCTAGATTTGATATTTCCTGTCAAACTTTACAGTGCACCTTATTTTATTTATAATATTGTAATAAAATTTATTTGATTAAGATCATAAATTAAATACAATATACTAAATGTATATTGGTTTAAACTTTTAACATTATTTATTTGTAAATTTTATGAATAAATATAATGTTTTATTATTAAAAATTATATTTTTTTCTTTTTTTCGTACGCCTCTTTTACTTTTCATGTGTCATTTGACTGAACCTATTTTGAGTCCATTTGACCCTAAACGGGTTTTAGATGTTTGGATATTGAAATCAGATTCTGAATTTCGACTCGGGACTTGCATTATTGTACTATAAGATATACGTGTGCGTCTTGTCTAATAGACTCGTGTCTTAAATTAAGACGCTTTCATGATACTTCTTTTTGCAGTGATGATTGGGGTTGTAATTAATTGTAACAAAGAGGCTAAATCATTATAAGTAATCGTTGCTAATAAGATAAGTGAACGACGGCGGAAGTTGTCAGGTTGCGGGGCATCAAGCTTTTACATCCGCGATTCTCCTTTCGTATCCTGTAACGCACATATAACGGAACGTAATCAATGTTGCATCCGGGCACAAAGCGGCGCATCTTCAATTATACAGCGCACTGTGCATTGCTCTAAATATATAAAGTATAATTCGATGCTTGATGATAAAAAATAACGCGATTAATAATTAAATGCAAATTGTTCACTTATTTATTTATATTATTGTATATATAGGTTCACTGGATTTGTATGCACTCTCGATTCTTATACAATTGCAGAATTATGCTAATGTAATGTGAATTGCGAAATTCTTCAACTAATTCCCAATGAGCATACAAATTGATTCTATAAATAAATTATGACTGAATTATAAAGTAATTACAGCCGTAAATTTTGAGTTCGTTCTAAATTAAAATTGTTCTATTAATTATTGATTAGCATTCATACGAATTTCGTTTATGATTATTGGTCTTTTTAGTCAAATTTAACCCCGAAAGCACTCGCGTAGTTTATTCCACCGGAATAAGTTTGAAATATTGAAGCGAAACAAACAGCCATATTTAGCAGTGTCATATATATTAATTATATATAATTTCAGATCTATACTTTTTCTAATGCCAAATGCATGTCAATCTATAAGATAAGGATAAGAGTATATCCAATCGCCGTTCTATATTTAGACTGTATATATATACTTATTCGGTGCTTAGGAGCGATTTTAAATTTCAAGTAATAAATAAATAATTACGCGACGAATTAAGACTCAACCCACTCGAAGCAATATTTTTAAATTGGAACGATTATAAATGTTTTGCATATAAATAATCACGCGTTCGCCTTTTGAACTCATAAATAATATTATAACGTAATAAATCTTTTAGTCGCAAAACTAGTTTTTGGATTAAAAAACTTTTAATTAAAAAAAAAAAAAAAAGTTGATGATTAAAAATATTGTTTGCATATTTATTACTGGTGCAAAGTTTAATTTTCATCAATACATGAGATTTTAATGAATAAATGTAAAAATGTTTTTCAGAATTCAAAATGTTACTTCAAATGTTTGCATTGAAGTTAATGTTACATTCAATAAATAAATAATAAATAAATTACAGATATACAGATCATATTACAATTGCGTATTATTTTTTTGTTTCATTGTTATTAAAATTGTATGCTTAAATGTTTCACCGTTTAACCGTGAAGAATCGGACTTTTGATATTTAAGGCATTTGAAACGATGCGTTGAAACGTAAAAAACTAAATCATTTCACGAAAAAAACTCAGATATCCCTTACGCATACCCGTAATTTTCCAATTAATTAATTATAGACAGAAGAAACCGAAGTTTCTAACTGCAGCGTGTATTTAAATTTTTGCATCGAATTTTCAATCAGAGGTTATCTGACGTTAAATATTTTACCCGGCCGTTCCACAATGTCTCGATACATATATTGAGCTGGCAAAATTTTACATGAAACATTCCAATATCATCAAAAATTCAAACCCCCCAAAAGCGACCGGGATATTTGGCATATTTTTTAACCGGTATTTCGACGCTGCAGTGCGCGCGGACGAGTAAAAGCTACCCGAAAAAATGGTTTACAATTAATCGAATTATAAAAATGTAATTTCATTTGCATTTGCCGCGCGAAAGGAAAAAAGTGTACGAACGCTTTACATATTTGATAAGTATTTTAAAAACACACGCGCGCGCGCACACAAAAGCACATTTCGACCGAAAGAACTTCACCGACGGCGCTCCAAAAAGTCTGCCCTGCGCTTAGTGATAAATTTTTCAAAGCATAGTGAACTTTCTACATCTTTAATAATCCGAAGCTCGGCACCCGAGCCGCGCTCCGCTCCATCCAGCTTGTATCGACTTCGAAATATCTGCTTGTAAACGCGCCAAAGCGCGCAGGAAATGGCGCGTCGAGGCGCGGCTGCATGAAAAATGCGATGCCCAAATGCAAGGCTTGACCAAACATCACTCGCGGAGATCGAATGTTGTCGCATCCACACTGACGACCTTTTCGCGTCAGGAAATTTTCGCATATATCATGTCAACGTCACGCGACCGAAAAAGTATAGAAAGAAAAAACGACAACTCCGCGCACAAAAAGTCTACTATTTATTAATCAATCAATATTCCGTCACGTCAAAACATTAAGCATTTTAATTGGAATTGTTGCAGCATGAAATAAACACTTGTTAACGATATTTGCCGTGCGTTTTTTTTCACTATAAGTCCTTTCGCAAAAGTTTATTATTTCGTCCTGCAATGAATTCGCAAATAAAGTTTATGCGAAAACGTATGATTATTTTGTTTGAGCGTCATTGGAATCAGTGATTGATGCAAGACTTAATAAATTGATTGTATTATGCCATTCGGTTTTTGAACGTTAATTTCAGTTAAATTTCCGATTTCGAAGTTAACTGCGATTGAACCGAATTAGACCACGTAATCGAAAAATTATTCGATAAGATTTCTTCGTTGGAATTGTTTCAAATCTTATTTCTTTCCGCAGGTTGATGTATTCAATGCGATTTTCTATACTTTAGTTCTGGTGGTAATGTGATCAGAGGTAGAGCTGGTAATCCGGTTGGACATGTTCATGTCGACGTATGGGATATCCGATGTTTTCAATCAGAAAAGTACATAATAAATTGCTGCACTATAATTCCACTTCGTTAAGAAGTTAATACATTTTAAAAATGTACTTTTAATCTCTTAATCTCTGTTATAAAGTTGAAATATTGCATAGAAATATTGTAAAAAATGCTGTTAATATTAAATTATATTAATCACAATTCAGAGCAATTGTTCTTGCTTCGGACTTGGAGGTTTTTATAAACAACAACTAATAATCTGATGAAATAGGTTTATAATTTTATTTGTATACAACATAATATTTGACATATAATTTTTCTCTTTATGCATTATAATTACGATAAAAATTACAAATACAAACAACCATTTACTAATTTATAAAAATCATAGTGATCCAATAGAATCGAAAATTATCTTTAGTATGAATACATACAAATTTACGTTGAACTTATTTCACGACTGGCGCATTAATACCCAAAACTAACGGCCGGAAGTCGACCGTCGCTTGTTGACACAGCTACGGCGCTGGTAAATTGTCCACTGCCATCGACAGTTGAACGCCGGTACTGAACCAATACTTATCCGATTACATTGAATAACGAATACTAAAAATTTAACGTTGGATTTATTTGTTGAAATCATGAAATATAAATATTTTATATTCTAAATATTGTAGCTAATTTTAACCAATCAAATAGATTTAAAAATCAATATAGCAAAAAAGTATTCCTAATTATATATGCATTAAATATAAAAATCATATTTTCTAGTCATTAATAAAGATACCAATAAGTTTAAAAAATCCAAATTTGTCAACATTTTAAGTATTTAATATATTAACAGTTTTAATTCTGAACCTAGAAAATTGGATTTAAATAAATAATTGTATAAACTAATCAGTGTAAGTATCAACCTACTGAGTCTGTTGCATTTAATGCGTAAACTTTTAATAAACAAACATATATATTTCTAATGTACTCTACGTTCAAATCATTTTACCTTTAATATACAATACAATTATCTCATTTACCATAGCAACGCTACTGTTTTCTAAGCAATTCAACTAAATTACTATAGATCTATAATATGCATATTTTTATATGATTTTTCAATTATAATTTTATATTAATTAATTACATTACAGGAAATTATCGTATTTAATTAGACTAATTAAATACTTGTTCATAAATGCAAATTATGATATATCTAAACATAGAACGAAAAGAAAGTAATTTTAAAATAGTAAAACAGAAATATAATGAGATAGAAAAAAATTTTAATTAAAAGTATAAATATTTGAAACATATACATTATAATTTAGTCGTAAATAACTATTTAAATTTGTAATGTGTTTCGCTTATTCTTCTTCCATTTTTAATCAACATTTCCTGTTTCACTAAGCTCAAATGCACACCATTTTCAATTTACAACTTCACGTTATTCCGACCATAACATAAATTAATTTTCCGACTAAATGCATTCATTACATAAGGGAAACTTTTAGGCTAAATACAAAATTCAATTTTTAACTTTACAATAGAAATGCAAATTTTAACATCTTGACTTATTAGAATGTTTTCTGCTATGATTTCTTTTCCGGAAAAATAATTTTAGTGCGACCATTGCGAGTCTAATAATGCAAAATTGATATATATATGTATACAGTATTAAATGCTTAACCTAATATTTGATAGTAGATTTATTTTATTTGCAGATACGAATATTCAATTGCAATTTATGTATACTAAATTCTGTAAATACGTTACAATTTTCAAAATGTCATATTGATATTTTTTAATTCATACAAAATTTAAATTTTTCTGTTGTCATACACAGACCAGCTTAATACTATAATGTTTTGAGATCATCATCTATGTAGTGACTTTAAAAAGGGATACATGTAATTCAATTTTTGAAAAGCATGCGAAAGTCAAAAAATGAAATTTATATGTCTTACGGAATTTTTAATTTATAATTAAATAAACTTTACACTATATATAAGAAGTTAAAACTGCTTTTATATAAATAAAAATTGTGTCCAATAATTCAAACCATATACTTTAAAATGATATTCTGCTTATAGGACATTTATACAATATTATACATTAATATGGCAAATATATATATATATATATATTAATAATATGAAATATACTGCGTTTTTAATTAATTTAATTTAAATTAAATTCAAATTAAATTATCTTTCCTTCCAAATAATATTTATTTTGTAACATATTATATTTGAATATATATGATATAAATTAAATACCGTGAACAATAATAAAATTTATTTTATTAATTTAAAGCTTATTGAATGTCACATTTGTTATTTAAACGAGATGAAACAGAATCACAAAAGTAACTATTGCGGAGATTAAATATATTGCAGTATAATTGATTTATCTTTATGAATTGTAATATGTGTAATATGAATCCATTTGAAATGCGTTTGTTTGATCAACTACGCTCGATAGCCGTCGAAGCATTATTATATTCAAAATATAAATAATCTTTTATGATTCATCGAGTTCATTTTTCGCCATTTTTTATTCACGTTACGTCTCCGGATACACGTTCACGACTGTCTTATATATCGATACGTTGTACGATTTTATCTATAACCTATATTTATCAGTTTTCAGAATATATTATTATTATTATTATAGCAATGGATACTCAATACGTACATTAACCAAATAATACGCATTTTACTATATCTACATGAATTAATATACCGAAATACCGAAATAATTAACTTCCAGGACATCTTACCTGGGAGGCAAACAGTTTAGCCTCGGGTATAAAAGGGAAATTGTTTAAACGTGCTTTTTCATTTAAATATTACAAAGCCGCGCAGAATAACAGAATGGTAAACTTTTGGCAGGTAAGCCGGCTGACTATACGCCCTATTAGACTAAATTAAATATCAGCGAACGAAATCAAATCTCATTCCGTACATTGACGTGATTATCAAATATTAAATCCCGAATGTTATGGAATGCAAAAACGCAGAAACGGCGGGCGGTGGGAACAAGGGTCGGAGGAAAAAAGGAAGTGGAGAAAAGAAGTAGAAAAAAAGAAACGCAAACTGGAATGTACCATAAATACGTAATGTAAAGTGGTAAATGGGATAATGTGCATACAAATAAAGCGTGCCGTGCACGTACGTACGCGGCAAGTTGATCTTCTTAGATGGCATTTGAAATGCATTTCGTTAGCGATCTAGCATTTTATCTCAATTCCGACACTGCGCACGTTGGTTCGCCGTGGGCTGCGGTGAATAAGGGGCGACCCTTTAAAGCCCCGTCGCTTTTTAGAAAAGTTATTTACCATATTCCGTCGTAATTCGAAACGCTGCTTCTCTCTGGCGGCCGCGCGTTTCGGAATACGTAAGACGCCGGTATCGCGACGCGCCCTTGTGTGTACATAAAAGCGCCCGAGTACATCAATAAAGAGCGAGACGACGACTTATACCTGTCCATCCATATTCTTATGTCTCTCCGTTGAAACTTTCGCTGCGCAAATCCCTGAAGGGGACTCGCGGACGGAAAAGTCGGAGAGGAAGCCGTAAGATCGATTACCATCCACTCGTGTCTTCCTCGTCCGTACCTCCGCGGCCGTTCGCCGGCGCTATCTTAGGCCGGACCTCGGCTATTTGTCCTATTATCGATGCCCGCTCTCGAATCGCCGCGCTCCGTTCCGCGCCGAGACCGAGAACTCGCCGGGATCGAATTAAACGACCGCCGCGCTCCATTCTTGACGGAATAAAAACGTCACGGCGAGGGGATGTTTTCCTTCGCCGAGCCCCGGCTCCGCGCCGCTTCGACGTCTCCTTCTTCGCTGACTCCTCGCCCCCCCCCACTTTTCCCTTCCCCCCCTTCTCTTTTTTCTTCCTCTCCACTCCCATATTAATCGCCTCCTTCATTCCCATCTTTCCTCCTAATCAATATACTCTACAACACACATCCTACTATCAACCATCTCTCTCTTATACCCATCTCCTCCCCCCCGCTCCTCTCCTCATTCCCCTGTTCCCGACACTCCCCACCCACTCGTCCACCTCC
>JABFQC010004617.1:0-12479 GCA_022817085.1 Psilanteris sp. ZL-2020
ATTATGTAATGTTGTATCGACAACCTGTCAATGAAGACGAATTAAGACTATGATACACTAAGAGAAAGAAAGATTGTTAGAGCAACTATATGGCATGTTGAATTTACGTTATATCTCTCATAGTTACTAGAACTAAAAATCTTATAGCTCGTTCAAGCATAAGATATAATGAAAAAAACGATATTTAAAGTTTCTAAAGTAATATAGTATTGTTATAATGTTATAAATAATTAATAAACTATGAATAATAATCTCAGATAAAATTGAAATATGTTCTGGTTATTAATATATACATCTATAATATAAATGTAATATATATTGCATTTTTACAATTTTTAGAATATGGAGGGATATGATATTTAATAATTGTATAATAACAATTGACATCACTATATTTAGGTTATATATAGGAAGAAAAGAATATGTAAATAATACATAAGAAATTACTTAAAATAACTTAAAAATACAAGAAGAAATAGAAAGAAAGAAAAAAATTATAAATAACTACCAACTATGAATTTACGCTTCAAATTTTACACTTAAGCAGGAATAAAAGTAATACTTCAATTATTTGGTCCATTTCAATAAACTGACGTCAAACATATAACCTTTATGAACACTTTTAAACAGTGTTCTTAAACATTTTATACAGTCACAGTAACTATTTGTATAATCATGAATACAATCATTGATAGTTAGAAGAAAAATTAATCATATTAGATATTCGTACCAACGGTACAGTATTTATAGATATCATAAACAAAAATATGGTTTGAAATACCATGAATATATAGTGATTTTAACTAAAATATTGCAACCATAATTAAATGTTTACCATGACAATACATTTTTCTCTCAATGTATACTGAAAGAAACAATATATATAATATAACCATAAAACGTTCATCGTAAGGCGTACAATGTCACATTGTAAAATTCTTACAATTTAACATAGTAACCAACTTCCGTCGAAGAAATAACTGGATTCGACAGGTTCAACCAATCCGAAGCGTAAAAACGTTGCAATGTAAATTTCCTAAATGCATACACTAATGACAATACGACGTGGACCGTCCACGAATGCAATTGTAATCGTTGCGATAATAATTGCAATCGCATTCATGGCGCCGTACGATTTCCCATTTCAACGAATATTAATCAATTAAATCGGCGTTCCATCATGATTATATAACCGAATTAAAATGACCCGACCGAGGCGGATTCCATTAAGGCTACGAAATAGTTCAGTTTTTTGACCTTTTAACTCCTATTTCCGCGTAGCGACCCCTGGCGTGATTCGCACCATTTTGCTCCCGCGTCCTCGTCGGATTGGTGTACAGCGTGAGTATGTCGTTGTTGATATTGTTGATGATAGGCGGCAGCATATTCAAGTTGGAGTCACGGCACTGCGAACGGAAGGATCGAAAGCCCGTCGACTGGCTCCTTAATCTGGCAGGGGATCTGGGGGGCTCATCGTTCGCGGCTCCCGGAACAATTACCAATTGCTCCCAAAGAGAGTTGGCGTAGTCGTCGTCGTCGTCGTACTTTCCTTTGCGTTTATCCTTTAACGCGTCCGACTTGCCTTTATTATGTAGATGTTGAAATATCGCGCCGGAGAGATATGGAACTTTCATTTCGGGATTTTAAGGAACTCATCTACAAAAAAGCATATCATTGTGGGCGCAACCGGCACAAAGGCGCGCGAAAGTCGCCGCGAAATTTTGTAATGGGATTTCGTACAATTTACGGTAATTCGGGGGGCTTCTTTTCGTTTTCTTTTTTTCTTTATTTTTCATCGACTGCAAATTCCACGACAACGTAAACACGAAATGGAAAGTGTCGGTTCATTTTGAAACTTCGCGTGCAATTGGATGCGTTCAGTTTTTTCGTCGTTTATTCTCTCGATTCTTTTGGTTTATTGTCCTCTTTTTTTTTTGCTTTCTCCTTCTCCCGCCCGCTCATAACCCGTCCCTCTTTCACGCCTAGACTGATCGATCGAATTATTTCGATATATATTTCAAATGTGATGTCGTATGCAAATACGCGCGCTTTGTAGCGCGTATCTGATCGGACGGACGCGTATAAAGAGACGCGCACTTGTCATGCAAACTTGTTTTTGTTGCGGGTGCGCGTTTCAGTTTGTTCAACAAAAACGCCCGCGAAATAAAATAAGACTAAAAGCACTTGCCCCGGAAGCGCCGCGGCGATACACGAGGAGATTCGCCAAAGTAGATTGCGGAGTCAATCTTTCGTGAGAGCAATCTCGAAATGACGTTTGTTTACACGCGGACTTTTAATTTACAACGGAGCGAATGAACTCGGCCTTTCGAATTAAACGCAGAAACGCGTGGCAGAAGTTTTTGGCGGAATGAATAAAATGCTAATGGCGCGGTATGAATAATGCATGCATGTGTACGTTTTTTCGTTCGCGCGATGCAGCAAAATCAATTACTCAATGAGTCGCGTTTACGGGCTTTCGGGACACAAATTGTACGTACTTGTGTCGAATAATCCGCGCTTAAAAAAGAATTACGCGTTTAAGACGGTGTTTGTAATTCAACTTTACCGATGTTTATTATTTATTTAGACGGATTTGACGGGATAAGCCGTCCGGTTGAAAAGTCGTGTTTCCAGAACGCGCGTGGAGTTTCGAGTGTGGAATTATAAGGAATTGTAGTTGGATAAATAAAAAAAAAATTTTTCCCACGAGCGAGAGTCACACTTCTCGGGTGTAATAATCTTTAACGTATTATTTTATTAATGGTAAAAAATTAAACGTCGGTTAAATATACACTTTTGAGTTTCATTCAAATCCCGCTTCTTTCACGTTTCCTTTCCTTTATATTGAAGTTTTTCATGCGATATTACAAGTTTTTATGGATTAATATGTATATATATGATTGGAATCAATTATACCTATCTGATCATAACGAATATTCATGGTTAATTAACACGGAACCGAAATTATATTGTTCCCGGAATTTTATGTTTCTATCGACTGTAGTAACTTTTCTTTATCTGCATATGCAATCAAGGAAGTGATAATCGGGATTAAAAAATGATAAAAATTGATGTGTTTATAAAATTATTTTCATAACATTTTTATACTACAAGTTTTCGGTGTAATGTGAAAAAAGTAAGAATAACAGATCATTGAGGTATATATATAGATTTACTTCGGTAATACTATTTTGCGATTTGTTCCATTTTTTAAGTCATTGGAATACAAAAGACAGGAAAAACAAAAACATGAAACGTCCATAGAAAGTAGATATATCGCTTTGATATGTTACGGCACACGTCCCTAGCGAATACTCGGTTTTGTGGTTTACAATATTGTGATCTCGTACATATGCAAGTATTAATGGTCGAAATGTCAGCTGTGACAATATAAATCTAATATCACTTGACTCGTAGCATTTGACGTGTTTATCACCTAGCGTGAATTTTTCACCTGCAATAATATTGTATGTATGTTTGTGTGTGTATCTCAATACTGCCACTCATATCATGTAAAATTGTTGCATTTTATATTCTTTTGGCTATTTCGGTATCGAATTTTCGAGAGTATATATACATTAAAAATTGGTTAATGTTACTCGCGCAGTAACCAATGATGCTACAAAATCAAACTTTTATTCTATAAATTTATTATTGCATTCTTATATTGAAACAAACATTTTTTGCTTTCCAATTTACTAATATTTTTCTTATTAACACTTTATATGTCATTTATACAAATTTAGTACAAATATTGCATAACGCATTTAATTATATTGCAGAAATAATGAACTATAACGCGATCATTGAAACAAGCCCGTAAGATTGTGTGATCTTTTAATTCCATAAATTGCATACCAATTACTAAAATTCGTTAAATGATTTTGCTTGTTTGGTATTTCATATGAAATGGACATCCCATTGAGAACGCTTATGATTTAATCTCCACTTTGATTCTAAAATAAAACATTAATATCATATATCACGTAAACGGTCATGAGACCATAACGCAAGGTCAAATTAAAATATTTGCTACACTGAAAGAAATAATACTGCAAATTTTACCATACTGTATTGTAAACACGGGATAAAGAACAACAATTTAAACAAATATGATAAATTATGGTTGAAACTTCAATAAATGTGATAAAAATTACCATACAATCTGATAAAAATAATAATATTTTCAGGTATTTATTTACATATTTTTCCTTTATCCGATGTTTACAATATTTGGTCTGGTAATGTTTGCAGGATTATTTCTTTCAGTGTAAATATTATAAATAAATTCGAACGAGTATTCATATTACTATTTTATATAAGGATATCAATTTTAATACGAATCTATATAATTTTTGTCTATATTAATTATTAATACTGCATAAATATTAGATTGCAAAAATTTAGAAACATTATTATCCGTTCATTATCTCGTCTGTAAAACTAATGATATAAAATTCTTGACCGCAAAAATGTGAAATGCAAATAAATATTATAAAAGCATTCTCGCTTTCATAATTTCAATTTCTTTTTCAATAATAAAATTTGCCTTTATTTGTAACGCAAGTGTATTATTTTACAACGAAGTGTTGAAATTTGATTTACTAGGATTTTAGGGGCCACTGAAAGTAATCGAAATGAGACACTGTGGCGATCAAGTTGCTGGTCGACGGAATTAGATTTGCGTAGTAAAAGTGCCCTCACGAGTTCGTTTTTTTCCCTTCTTTTTTTATTGACTCTTCGCTCCGCAACTTATTCTATTTTTCACATTTTTTGCCAGGTAAGAAACAAAATTGCGCGCTAAATATTGTACCCCGACTTTTGATCAAAGTCAGGCCCATTCATAAAGAATGGAATGCGAATATCGGAAAACGCGATGCAATTTTCCCGGACGGCATTCTTCTCGTAGCGCCATTGATTAAAAACGTCAGTCCCACGTAACTAGCGCGTCTCTATATGGCATTCAAACAATTTATATTTGTTAATAGCATTGTCATAAATTGACATATTGGTTCAATCGCGGTTTATTTGTTTGCTCCGTTTCGTTAATTCGGGAATTCTTTTCCAATGAAAACTGTCAATATTAGAGTTTATTGAATCCACCAGAACGTTCGCCAAAAGTGACTCGAGCGTTACACTCGATTGGATTTTAAATTAATTTAAACGCCGATGAAGCAAAAATACAATCCATGCGGTATTGAGAGATTTCGGATTTTTGTTTCAAGCATCTCGGAACAAAAAGACAATGCCTTTTTCATTACTTTTTTACGATATAGCAAAATATAGCGTAATATATATATATATATATATATATAATTAAAAACCACTTGACTGGATCATGGAAATGACATTTCGGAATGACTGAACCACATCCAAGTGCGTTATAAAATTGATCAAGTCGCGAGTAAAGCAAGACGTTCTTCAAAGAAGATAGGAGCAGAGAAAGTTATCGCGTAATTAAAGAAATTGAGTCTTCATTATGTGCGAATAATGATGTGATAATATATGACTTCATAAATTCAAGGACAAGTTTTTAGTACGTACACGCGTGTCGAGATTTCAGAAACAAGTTATTCAATTGATTTACGGTAAATGACACTAACGCAAACTTGCATTTCGCCAAAACGAAT
Source organism: Psilanteris sp. ZL-2020 (assembly GCA_022817085.1). NCBI lineage: Eukaryota > Metazoa > Arthropoda > Insecta > Hymenoptera > Scelionidae > Psilanteris > Psilanteris sp. ZL-2020. Next base: position 5,631 of record JABFQC010004617.1, read on the forward strand.
TCAGACCGACCAGAAGTTATTATCCTTAACAACGCGTGCGGATTTTCATTAACAAATTACCGTCGATCCTTTAAACCACCAACGGTCGAACGTACGATTGTACGAACACGCACGTGTCCAAAACAAAAATCTATCCATAAGAAACTTTGATTCCATATCAACCGATTGTTGTGTTTTGATATCGTCTATTTCGCGATGCTCCGAGTAAAGTACGCGCGCATCGTGTTATTTACGTTTTCTCAATTTTCAATTTTCTGACAGTTTACGGGAACGGCCGGTAACGCGTCAATTTTCCAAATTTCGATATCAAAAACATCGTTCGCCAGTGGCTTTTCGATCAGACATCTACGTTCGGTATTCCGCGCACGTATACACACGAACACACACACACACACATCTGTATATATAAACACGAAATGCACATTACAGATTTGGACATGTGTTTTTAAGATCACTCGGTGACGTAATAAATTGAACGCAAAGCGTTTACGTAATCCATCCCGAAGCGTAATTTCGGATCCACGCTAATTACAAAACGGCCGTTCACGCGCGTCGCTTCGGTCGATGCAATTTACTTGTCCGAGTGCAAAGCTGTTGTCCATCCAATGGACATTTACCGCACTCGCGGGCACACGCTCGAAAGGTGTCTTTCGCGTTTCAACCTAGACGCGTTTGATTTCGGACGACATTCCCGTTTGGTTTTCAAGTTCAACAAACGCGATCAATCCGCGACGCGTCTCTTATCGGATCGCATCGTCCAATTGCATTTGACTTTCATCAATTAGCCCACGCTCTTTTTTGTACGAAATCCCGCTTGTATATATATATATATATATAAATATGTAAATATATATATATATATACACAACAACGACCGTCGCAGTTTGCCTTTCGATTGGAAATCACGGTTCGCAACGTCAGGAGCAGAACCAAGCGCGATTGAAAAGAAAGAGGAGATGATGAAGAAGGGTAGGCGGGAGGGGGGGGGGGGCAGGCCGTCGATCGGTTGTAATGCCGAACGGGCATTCGGGGGCTCACTTTGGCGCAAAACAGCACAAATCCCGCGGCGGTTTCTGCACAAAACAAACGTACGCGAAAGCAAGAGGCACGCTCGTGCCGGCGTCGCGACGTCGTCGGCGTGTACTGATTAACGCTCGCGCGACTGTCGATCTCCGAAGCGGAGTCGTTCCGTCCGGATCCGAAGCGTACCGAATCATCCCATGCACGGTGCCGGTCGTGGGCCGAATGGTGGGGCACGCACGCGCAGTGCCTCTCTGTTCGGCCCGCATCGCGCGCCCTGTCGCCGTCCTCCTCGCGCGCTCGCCTCCTCTCTCTTCGTCCTTATCCCCCGTCCGTCTCGTCTATCGATCTCTGTCTTTTTCTCCCGTTCACTTATTCCCTTCCACATTTTCTACCGGTTGCTTCCTAAACATACGTAAATACCTGTTCGACGTGTAACTCTCGTGTATCAAGTGTATATATGTGTGTATATATATATATATGTACACATCTCGCTCGTGTTTACCAAAAACGCGACGGTTCGAATTTTAAAGTCGCGCGACTTTCCGCGATCTCGCCGCGAAACTTATCGCGAATTTTCGTCGCGACGCCGCGCGCGATTTTTCGCTCTCGGTTATATAAATCGTCGTCCTGCGTTTGTCAAAGCGAACCCGCGATCTCCAAACGAGCGTCTTAAATTTGGACGGCAATTTCCGGGATAAAAACGGGATGTTTTGTGGCGATTTTTGGATGCATTTCTTGCGAAAATAAAATTAAATCAAGGCATTGTCGTGTTTTTGCAGCGCGCGAGCGAATGGCGCGCTCCATCGAGTAGCCCGGATTCGATCTGAACGTCGCGCTCGCGCTTGTGTTAGATTTATTTATCTAGGTTATTGCCGAGAGCCGAGAGTAAGCGCCGAGTATATATGACTTTGGTTTATTAATTGTGTCGTTTTGTTGGTGTTTATTATATGCGTGTGTTTGAGTATGTTAATGCGATTCCGAAATGCTATTGACGCGTCCCGAGCAAACACACGGAATCATCGCAATGCACGAAGTTGATAATCATTTCAAAATCGCTCGCCGTGGATGAATCGCCGCTTTTTTTGAAACGCTTTTGGAAGGCACGTTTTTAAACGAAAAACCAAAAATATGCAACGACCATCCGCGTGGCTAGTTTGGTTATGGAATTACACCGCAAATAAGTCGTCGCGATTGGAATAAAACGTATGAAAATAAAATCCAACAAACTCCTCTTTGTCCGCGCTCGAATCGACGCGAGATCATCGACGAAGACGAAGAAAACTTTTACAACCGCGTTGATTCCTGTCTAACGCGTGATCGCGCGTGTAAATTATATATGCCGCGTCGTTATATGATTTCTTTGTCGTTTTCAACATTTTCGGGAACGCTCAAGTTTCACTTTCGAAGTAAACGGCGGTTACACATTTTCGTCTCTTTCTATTACTTCCAGTTGGAAACAAATTATTGTTCAATCTTCTAATCACGATTTCTTAGGACACAAGAATACAAGCGATATATATATCGAAATGAAATAATTTCAAAACGATATCTACTGCACGATTAATAACGCGATTTGATAATACCGGACAAAAAATGGCGCAAAATTCCTGTATAGCGGCGTAGTGATTAATACGTCGCGATTTATAAGCGCAATTTTTTTGTTGCCGTATTAATTAAACGAACGCCTCGGAATAGCAACCTGTGCCGCCGCACGATCGCGTATATTTTAGCCATAACATTTTTCAACTTTTACCGATACTCCACATTATATTAGTCGGCGTTTCGTACGGGTTATAATGGTACACTTGTGTGTACATATATATATATATACATACATTTCATACTTAGTTGTTTGTCGAGTTTCAGAATAATCAAACTTTCTTAGTTCACTTGTCGTAAGGAACGAATTTTTCAACCTCGCGAGTCGGTTCAAATGAAAGTACGATTAAACATTAAAGCGCAATATAATTATCTGACGGGATTGGCTATTTATTGCGAGACAGAGGCTGCGATATTTCTATGCATTCTCGTTCCACTTTTCGTAATGGGAAAAGGCAGTCCGTTTGGTATCTCGCGCGATGCGAAAAATCGAATTTCTATAAACCCGAATAGTTGCGTACGCGTTAAATCCTAATTACACATAAGTCAAGCGTTTTACGAGCCAATAAAAGTTTACCGCTTCGCGTATGGTTTTAGGCGGCCACCGCGAGCCCGATGAGTCCATTTTTGCGCGGCCATTTCTGTCTGCCGCGCGCTAATTATTTCGCATTAAAACAATTGCTCTCGTTACTTCCGAGCCCGAGTTCGATTTTTAATTGGACCTCCGCGGCGGTCTCGCGGAGTCGCGCGCGCTTTTTAGACGCTGCGCGTATCCAGTCGCTGAACCGACACGCACTGATTGTCATATATATTCTTGTTTCCTTTTCGGTCGTGGCAGAAGTCTAACAACAATTCCGACGACGTTTGATTTGCATATTATTTGTAGCTGACTGAGTGCTCGCCGCAGATACGAACGTTGGGAAAAAGACGATAAAATATTATGCTTCAAATAGTGTCACGTGGTTTCCGTACGGGAACATAATTTTTGTATACAAATTTAATACGTCGTTAATTGAGGAGATAACGCGTTCTGCATTCAGAGTGATATATACCAAGTAGAAATTTATCATGTAACTCGCGAGTTACTAGAAATTTTATATACAAATTCTCTAGTAACTCACTAGATACTAAACAAATTTCTACTAGGGATGTTGTAGAATAAAGACGTCGGTTATGAGTCGAAAACGAAATATTAAATTTCTGGTAAACGTTATTGGCGTGTACTTTTAATTGAAAGCGACCATATAGGCGGAGAAGACGTACACGGAAAAAAATGAATAAGTTACGATAAGCATACTAGTATGTTTAACTCAGTATTGTTACATTAAAAAAAATATGATTAAATTAATCAAATCAGTTTCTTCGGTCAAACTTATAAGTATGTTTAAGATTTATATTAAATATATTTGATGTTAACCATACAGTATGGTTAAATCAATCATATATTTGATCCGTACGAGTATTTATAAAAAGTATTAATAAGTACTATATAAGTACTATAATAAGTAAGTATTAAATCACGAATTTTGTTTTTATTAATATTTCTGTTTTTTATATATATCAACAGAATATAAATATTAAATTTTCTTTGACTTAATTGTTGCTATTCCATACAGTTTTTTAAACCTAACATCTATTATGACATATTTTAGGTTATAATACACACATATATATTAGCAAATATATATTAAGATAACTCAAAACACGTCTTAAACATACGATTAGTTTGATCATACACAAAACTGATTTATTTATTTTAAACGAAAGAAGTATTTTTGGTTCAAGAAAATAATTCATTTAATTTACCATACTTTATGTTTAGAAAAACAAAACAACTGTAAACATATACGTATTCACTGCTAGAAAAAAGTGTCTTAAATGTAACGTTTTTAAGACACGAAGTGACTTATTTAAGTCATCAATTGTCTTAATACATGATATTCTGCATTTGATTAAGACACTTACACAGAAAAAAGTAGGGTTGTCTGAAACAGCGAATATATCAACGGTAAATATAATTGTCTAAATTTGTCAATAATGTTGTCAACCTTTAACCTTAAATTGTCTTATTCAACATCTTTATTGTCAACGTATGACAATCAGATCGCTTGTTCGTATATTAATACTTTTTGTGACTGCGTTAGTCAAAGATTGACTAAATATGACAAACTTTTTTTTCTGTGTACTTATATAATACAATGAAAGTCTCTAATACAAATGTAATTCTTATTAAATTACTACTAATAAGGCAATTGAACAATTAATCATTTAGTTCAAAATAAAAAATTACTTCGAAAAAGTGTTAAGAAATATTGTGAAATCTTTGTTTAAATCACATATAATGCGAATTATAAATTATCACTATAGCAATACAGAGGATTTTTAAATTAAGGTACGTTTTGTAAACAGTTTTCAGTCGTTCAATTATAAATTCTATTCGACGATTAATATACCAAGACACTGACAAGACGCTTTTTAGACTATTCAAAACATTATTATATTAATAATCATAATAAGTTAATCATAATAATATTTATGTATTATTAGAAGTATATATTTTTATATTATATTTAACAATATATTTATCGATATCAAATTTGTCGAAAAAAAAATTAATTTTAAGGCGTATTTAAATATTTTACATTTCCGTGTTTTATACACCTTTAAAAACAATTTACTCGTAAGGAGTTTTGTAGTGTAAGATTCAGCGTCTTAATATAAAGCAGACTGATTTAAAATAAGACATTGAAGATGTTACCGTTTTTATAATTATATAAGTTAAAAATAGTATGTTCTAAAAGAAATTGTTATATTTTCTATGAAATAATATTAGCTGTTAGAATAATATAAAGATTCAATTATTTAATTAATTTTATATTCATAAAATGTTATTTAAATAATGTATTAATTAAAAAAATATACATTGCTACTTTTATAATGCTAAATAGTGAATATGTGCTATAATTTAATTTAATTTGTAAATAACTTTTAAATTTATAGTTTGTGTACTAATATTGTCATTGACTATTTCTATACGCAGTAATTAACGTTAAATGTAAGTGCTACGCAACATGCGCTGCAGAAATAATGAAATTTCATCTTGTCTACATGTATCATCTTGCCTGCTGTTCTATTCTTAAAATAAGACAGTAATGAATTATAAAGATTACGAATTTTTTTCATCTTATTAAAATATATGTTTCAAATACTAAAATCAACGAATAAAAATAATTCAATTGTATATAATAATAAATATATATAATTAATACTCCTGCTGTTTAATATATTTATATATTATATTAATTATTATTTTATTGTGTTTGCATATATAATAAATATATATAAGTTAAAATATATTTAATTACGAAAATTTAATATATCACTGCAAATAACTTACTATTTTGAATTAGCCAACTAATTTATAACTACATGGAAGCCTTTGCGTTAAAGCAAGAGAATATATATTTGTTACAAAACCCCTACATCCCAGCACCTTTATGTAAAGACATACAAATAATATATAATTTAGAAGTATGTGTTTTATAAATTGTGGCTTTAGTACTATTTAATGTTTGCAAGAATGTAAAATTGTTTATTATAGAATATGATTATTATGTATACAAATTTTCATTATTTGTGTTATTTTGTTAGTTAATAAATGAATAAAATTTATTAAGTAATCATTCATTTTTTATTTGTATTCTTTTATATTTTGCATGAGTCATAGTCAGTAAAGTTTTACAATGAAAGATTTTTACTATATTTATAATGTGTCTATATTCTTAGATATAAATTGTATACTCTTGACAGGAGAGAAATGATATATCGATATTGTTTTAAAATTTATTAATGCGAATTTACTAATATTTAAATACAATTCATATCATGGATTTATCATATTTACATTTCATATACTACAAAAAATGGATGGCCATACAGCGTAACCAAATCCAAAATGTTTTACTCTCATTTGTAAATTGTCTCCGATATACATCGTAATTTACTTTAAATGTTGTATGATAGAAGAAAACCCGTGAAAGAGCAATATTTCGGCACAATTCTGAAGCAAAAATGGCCACGTAAGCATAACGCAGTCGTCGTAAACGTAAAAGTTCTGCGTGTCATTGCGTTCACTTCTTTGCCTCTTGCATCCCATTTGATAGCCACAGAGCTTAAGGGTAGACTTTGCAAATGGCAAAAAGTAAGCAAGCGTGCCGGCCGCTAGAT
>JABFQC010004618.1:0-12477 GCA_022817085.1 Psilanteris sp. ZL-2020
GTGATTATCTAGTAATATTAACCATTACTGGTCCACTACTGGCACAATGCTTATTTTTAACGGTTAATTGCTGTGTAAATGATCATATTTTATCAATATTGACATGAGAATTCCCGAAAAAATAATTTGATTTCCACAAATTGTTAGTGGGCATGGATTAAGAGAGAAATAAACTCATTTTCTGAGTTTATTGAATAAAAAGGTTGTGGATAATTATAATATAAATAAATTAATCTTACTTTCAAGTTCAACTAATATTTTTACAAGTGTTCCTTCAATCCTTTTTGTTAATGATATATTTATCAATATTTCTTGTATTTCTTATATATAACTATATAATAATAGTTAAATCAATAGAAATCTAAAACCAAAACTCTGTTTCTATATACATTGTTCACCTCCTATATATACCATTTTAATATTTACAATATTGGACAGTTACGTTTAAATATTGTAAACTCATGAATCATTAAAATTTGTATATATAGTAATACATACATAATTCTAATACATTGAAAATCATTTCATGAATGAAAATAAAGTTCTCAATCTGTAGTATAATGACAATTAAATCTTCTAACGTTTGTACATGCAAGTACGCTAATATGTAACAAATAATAATAATAATTATAATAACAATAATACTCGTATTCGTTTAATAATATGACAGTATTTATAAATTTCCAAATATCTTATATAAATATTTTTGAGCGTTCATTGTTGATGCGTAAAATTAAAATTCCTTAATTGTTAGAGATCCTGTTATTTTATGATACCTGAATATGTATTTGTATGTTTGATTGTCAGTGACGGATGGATAAACTCATATTAAGAAAAAATAAACGCGTGTGCTCCTAAAGATCTATCATTCAGTGTCAGCGGCATTCACCCTCGTTTGTCAATCAGAGGCGCGTGAAAATGACAAGAGATTTAAATTTAAAAACTATATATGACTGGATCGCACTGTTAAAAATAAGTATCTTAAATGTCACGATTTTAAGACACAAAGTGACTTATTTAAGTCACCATCTGTCTTAATACACAATATGATGTATTAGATTAAGACACTTAGACGTTTTAATTAAGTCGCTTTGTGTCTTAAATAAGACACCTATATTATATATTTTTAGCAGTGCGGTCGATATACTATGATACAGTAATATTGTAAGAAGTGCGTCATGATTTGTATTACGATTATTCATTGACCTATTACGCATTCGAAATTAGTTACTTTTTATACTGAATGTTAAATTTAATCTTAGGGGTTATTCAGAAATTGATGTATTCCTTACATACATCGGCTTACGTTAACTTAATTAGTTATTTAATAATATATATTGGTATCTACTACTCATAACGTATTGTAAAATTACGAATTGTTTATTGAATTACTTTTAAATGTACCATGTATATGCGTAAATAAAGTAATAATAATAATAATAAATTTGAATCAAAATATTAAAGAATAACCAAAATCTATAAGTGAATGTTCTAATGAATTGCTTCTGTAACAAGACATCAAAATTTCAATAATAGTACAGTTTATGAGACTATACTATAGCGAAATAAAGAATTAAGTTTTTTAGTTTATATTAAGTACTTATTTATTCCCCTTTTCATTGGATGCAATTATTTGAAATATAATGATATGTAAGTTGAAAACTCAGCTCAGTATAATTACTATTATCGTATACGCAATTACAATATCTCGTCTATTATATATAATAAAAATAAATAAAATAACATACAATTAAATACATCTAAACTTAAAAATATAGTGTATATATATATAAGTACTGAGCTGGGTTACTGTGAATAGTATCAAGTCGCGATACGACATAATATATGACAACAGGGTAAAACGTATTCAAAAATACCATACTTCCAACGTATTTAAATTTTTTTTATACCGAATTCAAAACTGCTATGCAACTAAGAGGTGGATAGATCAATTCCCATATTTTCCCGTATGTAATGCACATCTAAATACAGGGGCTCGAGAACTTCGTATTTTAAGTTAATGCTCAAATAGTAATATAAAAAAAAATATCGCAGAATTTATTGCTGCTTTATTATTTTAAAAATAGTTTAAAATTGGTTCTGTTAGCTTAAGAAAAGTTAGCAGCACCCATGGTTAAAGCCCATCAAGACCCATTTGTGTTAGAAAATTACGTCAAACCTACGTTGTGAAAAATGTTATTTAAATCTAGTATTAAAAATTACGTAAACAATAATTGTTAGTAAATATACGTATATACATAAGAGTTTATAAAGAGGCATAATCGAAGAAAACATCTCTACATCATTTAAGTTATAAGCAAACAATACTGTAACAAATTTTGGCAATCTACGTCAGCAGAAAACATCGTGATAACGTCAAGATAACGTTGTCTATGATTTTAGTTTATTCAGTTTAATCACAAAGCAAAAATACAAAATACAAATGAAAAAATTGTTTCCATTGTAATTTGCTTAAATTCATTAAAACTTGGAATTTATTAAAACTAACAGAGATTAGATTTATTAATCACTAACAAAATACAAAATACAAAGGAGACCTCGCCCTCCATACCAAAAATTGGAGGTCCTAGAGGACCCTAACACCGCATTTTGCGGGAGAGTCACAAAAACTACCATCCGTAAAATAGTTAACATTGCGCAAATAGGAAACAAAAGATAGCCGTCGTCCGCAAAGCTTCCATTAGACATAAATATTAAAATATAGTGTATATATTTAACATAAGATTGCAAAATTAATAAAAATATATCACTATAAGATATAATATTAAATAATATTCCGTATTAAGAACCTATTAAAACGGGGCGAAATAAAAGAAAAGCTTTATTTTACAAAGCCTGAAAACGGACAAGTACACTGAGAAAAATGAAACATGAAAAATGAAAAATTACTGTTTACAATACTAATTTAGGGCCATATGATACAAATCGAAAAAGTTACAGTTTTTAACAGTAATATATTATGATAAATCATTAATTATCTATGTAAATAACTTGATTTTTTTCTGTTAAAAACAATAATTTTTGACGATTTGTATCATATGGCCCTAAATTAGTATTGTAAACAGTAATTTTTCATATTTCATTTTTCTCAGTGTACAATTAAACGAATTGCGCGCATTCCTGCTTTGCCATCAATTTGTTATCTTTGAAAATTCGTCCTCTCGGACTAACTTAATTTGTTATTCGTTTTATTTCCTATTTGACTAGTACTCACAATCGAGAGTTCCAAACTCAAAATTCGATACATTGCCTCGAACTATCAGTTTACGGAGCATTGTAATACAAACCTTATTGTTCTTTGTAAACACAATTTTGCTGCATGCAATCACGAAAGCTAACCGTGCACGAGCGCGAACTTCATTCGCGTTAAGGTGAAAAGCGAGCGCCACACGAGATGACATTTTCACTGCATTGTTATCGCTAATCCGCGGGATTTGTTATTTTGTTGCGAGGGAAACGCTTGTCAACGGGCCCCGAGGATCATAAGCCTCTTGCAATGACATCGAAAAGCTCAAATAACATGGATTCAAATAATTGTAACATTCTTCGTAATCGGTTCATACAACGTTATAAAAGTCAAAAACACAGTTTTTCACACAAACTGATCACTATATGTGCGATCACAGTCAATGCAGTTATTTGCTTTTAAAAAAAATGTATCATTAATTTCAATTAAATTCTTAAAATATTCATAATGAATTACCTGAACATAAATTCATTTTAGACTTATAATAATAGAATTCAAAGAGTTTTTCAGATTGTTGCAGAAAAGGATTTAATTTCAAACTTGATTGATAAAATATACACGTACAATATATTGATTTATTATACAAGTATATTCTATTGCCGAACATTATAGATTATATTCTTGTAAGCAAGTTTTCGTACATTATTACTATAGTCATATATATTTATACTTTAAAATTATTAAATATAAATTATGATTAAGTGAAATATTAATAAATAAAAGTGTTCTCCCTTTTTATCATAATTGGTTAATATAAATAGTTTCTGACAATATCAATAAATAATATACTATATTAAATTAATTATAATTATAGACAAAGCTTATTTATATATGTTTATATATTGGTTTTTAGTATTATATATAATTTTTTGTGTGTATATTTTATATTAATTCATATATATAATTATATATATTATAAGAATAATAGTAATAAGTAATAAATAAAAAATTGTAAAAAAAATTAAATTATAATAATTTTAAATTATTTAAAAATTACCGAATTTTACCACAGCTGTGCCACGGTTATTTATCAACCGATTATCATTCGTTACGACTATCGATGGTACGGTACATATTAATTTGTTATGCGCAGCACTGACGCTCAATGGCTGCCAAATCTTATTGTGCCAGTATTATCCTGCTCGTTACCATTGGCAATATACCAACCTTGCTATATGTGTAGAATTTCTGATAATTTTAATTGTAGTTATAATTCGGTAGTTAAGTAGCAATTTTTGAATAGCACAATATCGATATTATTCTTATTAATTGTTTAATATTTATACTTATAATTTATGTACATAATCACTTAAAATTAATGTTTAATTTTAATCTCTTATTTAATATAATAATAATAACTACTATAGAATAGGTGAATATACTTTGTCAATATATAAAGCTTTTATTTCTTACGTACGTTCACCATGCTTATAAAATAAATTTTTACTTATAGTAAAATGGAGTTTTAAACTGTTTACACAAAGGTTGCGATTTACTTTATTTTTTATAAAATACTCCGAACTAAAAATATTGTCTAGTTTTCAAAAGGGTACGGGATAGTATAATCTAGTAACTAATTCGGACAACTTGCCAGGGACTTGGAAGCGATGTAACGCTCTGTATGAAAATGTGGTAGAGTTAAACAAAACTCTATTCAAATAAACAAAGGTGCTATTCCACTAACTTGACATTTACTAGTCAATGTCTGATACACCGAGAAAAAAATATAATAAAAGTTCTCTAGTAAAAGTTTTGTCTAGTTTTGTAAAGGCACTAAGTCGGCTGAGGTAAGGTGAACTAATCTGGTTCAAACTTGCAAGTAGTTCCTGAAGCGCTAACCAGAAAAAGTGAATACAGTTTCACTTATCAAAATCTAGTCAAGAGCTTGTTAAGATAATCCTGACGTCAACTAGTCTAGTAAAACTATCAAAAAACTGGACAAAAACTAATTAACAAAATCGCAAGACATTCCAGCGCATAGTGGGGTGAGTAACATCGGTAGGTACTAGAGGGTAATGTTAAGCAACTAGACGACTACCGTTACTTGAATGGGTGACCGTTCGCGATAAATATGTTTTTAATAATATTATTATGTTTTTACAGCTAATATGCTGATACATTGCTTATATAATTATAGGTTGTGTTGTTGTTAATACACATATATAAAATAAAAATTAGTAATTGTTGTTATCATAGTTGCAATTATAAAATGATATAAATAAATAGGAATAGTAAATGAAAATACAGTTTAAACAATATTTCAGTACTAATTAATATTGTGAATATTTTTTAATTTTTTTATATTTAAAATCTGATTTTTAATTTTTTATACAAAAAATTACATAAATATCATACTTTCTATCTTAATAATAATTTTCTTCCATGTTTCTTATGAATATTAGCCAAAATGCTATAAAAAATAATTTAATAGCGTTTTATAAAATATATTAGTCAATGAAAAACTAGTAGAATAGCGCAAGTTCAGTTTAAATGGTTAGTGCCATTCAATACAGAGAGTTACATTTCCTATGAGGCCCTGACAAGTTTACCTAATTGGTTTCTAACAAAACAAATAGATAAACTATTCATTGTCTTCTGAAAAACTATCTAAAATTGTTACTTGGGTTACTATGCATATAATAATTTGGGGACAAGTGTGCAAATATAGTAATTTATATAACAGAAATAACGTAAATTCAATCAATATATTACTATTTTCGACTATTTTATGATAAAATTCACTATATTTGTACACTTGTCCTCAAAATATTGTATAAATAATAACTTTTATTATATTTTGTTCTCAGTGTATATATTATGAAATGAAAATAAATTAAATACTTCTTATTTTGGCTATTATTCATACAAAATATAGAATACAATTTTTATCAAGATAAAAATTATAATATTCATATATGTTTGTGCTTGAATGAAGGACGCCACAGTTATAGGACACTAACTTCACTATACATTGAACTTTGTGCGGAATTATGAGATCGCTATGAGATCGGTTAGGCTGGAGGTTTTGCGGAAAAGGAGCACAAATAATTCGAACACGATTTTAACAAATTACACAACAATGATATTTTATTATGCTTTAATAAGCGGCGCGGTGTGTACTTGATACAATCGGTATCTCAAAACAAAAGGAAAGGAAGCGGAGCAAGACAAAATCAATGCTTCTCCTCGCACGCTTATTATTTGACTAAATTCAAAATTCACGAGTTATTATAACTCTACGTGCAATAACAAAGAAAAGAAAGTATAGCAAAGTAATACAAAATAACACGACAGCGATATCACGGATCAACATGAAATTAAACAAGCGTAAACACAATAGGCGCGAATTCGACAAAAGATAATTACGCCGGAAAAAATAAATGAACTTTCCAATATAGATCTATCTCTCTCAGTGTATATTAACACAAATAACATGCAAGTATTGAATAAAGAATTGAATCGTATCAGGCCATCTTGTCATAATCGACGGAACAAGCTAAACTATTCATACGTCATCAACTTTCCAATGCCTTTCATGTCGTCGACGAGTAGAACACCTTACATGTCATATAATGTAAAGGTCGCTGTTACGCCTGGTCTTGTCTAGTGCTATGAACCCTACGCACGCAGTGCACGTCAGACATAACTTCGCGTAGACGTTACTCTCCAGGGTGCTGCATGTTTCATTAGATAGATAGATCATAGTGACGTCATGTGCTTGCAACTTGCATGAAATGTTAATTCTTGTACGCAAACCTACTTGATCGTTCGCATTAGAGAGTGATGCCAATGATGGCGCATATAAATATCCATGCAAAGTGTATAGATGAAATGAGTACAAATATCATATTTTTACACACAGAAGATTGTAGAAATTTGTACACAAAATATAAATTTTATTTTTTCATTTTAATTACCAAACATTAAGCATTAGCCCTTGTGCTTTCATCCTGAATACAAGACAATTGGTGAGTAGTTTATTACATCCACAATATAAGTTTTTACGATATTTTTCGTAATAGTATTAAAGAACAAACAAAGTAGAAACAGTCGAATCTTAAGGGTTGATGAACAATACTTCTTTGCAACTGGATCTAATTTAATGTTACGTTCGAGCTTCGAGTATTTTATGTTCTTCAACTGCAAAGCAAGCTTTGCTAAATAGGATTGATTCGATTACCCAAGTTAGAAATTTATCGCTCGTATCATTCCTGTTTTTTTAGTATACTTACCTAATCAAAAACAAAATTTTACGCGAATAATGAAATTTTAAAGTAAAATTTAAACATGACATAAACTTTTTGGAATTCTTTATAACCTTTATTCCTCATCACAACTTTGTTGTCTACGTTTTTATGAAATATCCTGTATCTATAAAATAAAATACTAATATATTTGTTAAGTCTATGTCTGATGTGATTTATATTTAATGTAAATAAAACTTATTAATAATTATATAATTATACTAGATGTTTGTATTTTATTCATTTTCTCAATAATACATTGTGTTATCTCATTTTACACTGAACAATATTATTTCAATTAATTAAAATAAATTAATATTATATAAATATTTGAAATAAATACGGGAAAAAATTAATATATATAGTAAGAAAGTTATAACAAATTGAAAATGAAAACATTTTCGTATTATTAAATATTATTTTAAATTAGTTATGTGTATTTGCATTACAATTTTACTCAGTTCTATGTATTAAATATCAATTATTTTTTTTAATAAAACGTTTCCATCTTTGATTTAGACTATTTTTAATATACCATTGATTCCTATATTTATTTCTATACTAAAATTAATCTTGTTTGCTTAATTATAAATTAAGTAAATTAATAAACTCTGGAAGATATTTGAAATGATTCCTCAATTTTGTTAAAAAACATACATTACCCTTTTAAACCTGCATTAAAGCATCAAAATTTATTTGGTATAACTTTGTTATATTGAGGTCACCAGCTTGAATGTGAACGGTATAACCTAATTACATATGCCATTAAACGAATAACTTTTTTTTCAACACAGCACGTAATTAGTTACAAACTTGCGACACGTGGTGCGAACATATATAAGATCGTCGATAATAAACAAAGTTTGAAACAATTTGACATGCAAGTCATTCGGTGGACGATTAACGTTCTAACGATTCAGACGATTGAAGTCTGTGAACTAATTCAATCCAGCATAAGACGAAATTAGATTTCGAAGTACAGTAATATAACATTGTTGCTTTGGTTGAATGGGTTTTTGCGCCTAATGATTTTGTAACATGAAATTTCAGACCTCACACAGATAACAGCATCAAAGCGTAAGACTAGTTCCGCTTTATGGACGATAAAATCTGCGGTGCCTCATTACTCATATGGTCCATCCTGCCTACGTTTGCCGGACTACGTCTTGCAGATGGCAGTCAAATATCGAGTTTTCTTCGGAAGGACGTTGTGTTAGAAAATTTATGGCCACTAAACGAAAACTCTCTGGCGTTTATAAACTACGGAAAATCGTTAATTGTTCTTGCAAGTAAAGCAGTTTGTATGGTCCAGTGCTTGGTCTAATTTATTGTTACGATAATTTTTATGCTAAAGGTTTGAAACATAAGTCATTGGTTATGAATAATATTGACAGATATTAACTGTACTTTCTGATAAATGATGCTCTTTTCTAGTTACAATTAAACTTTTCTAATAAAGTGTTGATACGGTATTAATGTAATTTATTACAAAATATGACTAAATCGTATAATAATTTATTTATGGTATTAAAAAAATATTGATTAATTATATCTTGATTTCGGCGAACTATAATTATTAAATTAAAGCTGCGATTATGTAGTATAGAAATAATTTAATTATAAATTAATATAAATTCTTTATAAAACTTCAATATATATGGCTTTATTAGCGATTTAATATGTTTGAATACAAACGGTCCTGTAACTTTCGTAATTTACACATTTTCATCAATTGGCTTTTAATTAAATGAAACGCATCTAAGTATTTGGCCAATGCAAGTACTGACAATAACCGAACATAAATATTGAAACAACATATAAAATGGCAGACTGTCGTCAGGACTGATCCAAATGTCATGATCCAAAGGTCATGATTGGCAAAAAGAAATAACACTCGCTCATACTCTCTCGCGTGTACTCTCGCATATTCTCATGCACTGATAGAAATCCTATTGTTCAGAACTAGAATATAATTGATTTAACTATGAATAGTAGTTTTTATAGGCAACTAAATATTATAGTTGAGTTTATTATATGAAATAATAGACAGTTTTAGTTATATCAAGTTCATATTATTGCCTATACACGGAGAAAACATATATTTAACATTTTACTATTGTAACGTGTCGGCAAGAAGCTAACCTCTAGTTGATACTTACATATGCTCACCTATATTCAAGTCACTTTTCAGCAACACCCCTTTTATATTTTTTATTTACTATTCAATTCTTTCTTTTTTATTTTTTTTACTTCCTTTCCTTTTATTATTATTCTATTTTTCTTTTATTTCTTTTTCCTTTTTTTCTTTTGGCTGTATTGCATGCTTACTAAAAGTTTTTGCTTCATGCTTGAAGTTAAAATTCAATTTGCGCGGAAGTGGCGCGCTCTATTAGTCGAAATGTGAAGCTGAGCCTCACAACTACATTCGAGCGTTCTCATGTAGCTGTATGCCACCTTTCGACATCAAATCACTTCATTTTCTCGCCTCTTTTGAGAAAGGTAAGCCAGGGAGAGTTACAGCAATTGTAGGCTCCTTAGGCCTCTTTCTATGACGGGGAAGGAAATAGGGAAGTCAGCCTTACCAACTCTGGTAATGTTTTGTGAGTCACAGAAATTGTGGGCGCTTAACCTGTGACTAGTCTTATCTGTGTTAGGGGTTACAGAAATTATAGATCGACACAGAAGAGACTTGGCAAATCAGAGTGAAAAGCTGATTTCCGCCTCTAGTCCCGTCTGGGGAGAGTGCCTCTCTTGCGAAGGCGATAGTTTTTCTTTCATTTAATAACATTTTTTTCTGTTCTCTGAAAACCCAGTAATCCTATCACCCAATCTACCCGACTCCATCAAACTCTTTATCCTTCTTGAAAATAGAAGCAGCAAATCGATGAGTAAAATAAAATAATTTATATTCTTTTAGTTAATAAAGTTAAAGTTAAGTTTAGTTAAAGTTAAAAATAGTCCTATAGTGACTAATACACTGAGGACTTTGATGAAGCCCTAGTTTCACGTGACAAAATATTTCGGTTACAAACAAAGAATTTGATATTTTTGGGAAAAATAGCTCGTCTCACGTCTTTATTGAACTCTTTTTCCTTTTCTTTCGTGATCTGGTTTGCAACAAATATAGAGGAATCTCGGAATGCCGGACATGAGTACTTCTCCCTCACGAACTTGCCACCAAATTGGAGACGAAGACAAAGTGGTGTGTGTGGTTCGGAAGGAAAACTATTTTAAAATCCAAATATGCATTTATAGATATATTCGGGAATCTCTATGCGGAGGGTCATTACCCTTACATATGTGAACAGATCAGAAAGTACAAAGAGCGAAGGACTAGATCAGTCACTAACATTAGGAAAATGCAAGCCAACGTAGGTATCTCACGCACATGCAGTTGGTAAGCGTGGAGTCAGTGAGACTCACCGAAGTTAAGACTACGAACGTTTCACTATATAATAATCAAAAGTAGGATATACCTGAAAATGTTATAAAAATTACTATATCATATATTACAAATTTCTACATAAATTGAATATAATATTGTGCGCATTCAAAAGTTTAATACATTATATAGTAATTTTTATAGTATTTTCAAGTGTAAATAGTTGATTATATGTTTTCTCCGTGTAGTATTGCATATAGTTTAACTATATGATAACATTTATTTTACTTGTTTCAACTAAACTATAGTTGAAAGTATTGAGATTAATATCAAAGAAACTAAAACTTTATTTCTTTTAACAAAAACAGTATAATATATTATACTGTAAGTTTTTATTGTCATAATTAATTAACAAGGATAATTCAATAAAGGCATTTTGTAGTAAACATTAAAAAAACATATTATACTACTCGTAATTATCCCTTAGTAGGATGTGAAGAATCCTGGAGTTGTCAACGTACCGCATTGACAACAAGCTATTGAAACTTCTTAACAACTAGAGAAAGTTAGGTATACTTAATTTGCATTTTATATTCAAATGAAGTCCAAATCACAATTATTAAAATTTATAATAACTAATATATTCATTTATGAATAGTGCCTAATTTGGTAAATTGATAATTCAATAATTTAATATCTCAGTGAAAATGATTTTCTCGAATATTATTCTTGTAGATTACAATTATAAGAAATTAGTTGGATTGGGTGGGTGATCTAATAATCTTATTGACAGTCCAGAGTTATTGGCAATGATTAAATTTAAAATCCCTTCATACAGTTCTAGATATAAATTTACTTTTGAAATAGAAAAATTTAAACATATAATTACACATTATAATATTATAAGTTTGTTAACGTCTGATATTTTATTTTTAATTTATTATAGATTAAACGACCAATTTTTCTAATCAGACAAAATAAAACAAAATAAAATTTAATTATTTATTAAATAAATAAAAAATTTTTAAATAAAACTCTTTGTTTTATTTTGTCTGATTAGAAAAATTGGTCGTTAAATCTATAATAAATATAATTACAGATCCAATAACATTATATTTAGAAGTACAAAACTCATAAATTCCACTAATTTAGACATTGATTATATATCCAAATCACAATTATTAAAATGTATGATAACTAATATATACAATTGTGAATAGTGCTTAATTTTATAATTTGATATCTCAGTGAAAATGAATTTCTCGAATATTATTCTTGTATACTACTTATGAGAAATGAGTTGGATTGGGTGGGTGATCTCTGTTTTAATTTAAAAACTGCAAGATTAACACGACCTTCAGATATAGATTGACAGTATTTATACTGATGTGTAATATGAGATTATAATATCTGATTAAATATATATATGTAAATAGATATTTGTATCTCCACAAACAAATTATATGTAACTTTTTATGTACAACTGTGCTATTGAAATCGTGTATGAAATTATCTTTGCTTTGTGTTGAAAACGTATGAAAATAAAATAAACTATGTAAGCTGGACATCAGTCCGTATAACTA
>JABFQC010004619.1:0-12475 GCA_022817085.1 Psilanteris sp. ZL-2020
TTACAAAAATGTCTTCAGTCAAGACATTTTTATAGAAAAGATATTATAAGTGTCTTATTATTAGATACTATTTATGTCTTTTGCATGAAAATGTCTCGGTTCAAGACACTTGTTTTAGTAGTGTACTGGCACCAAAGTTGCCAGTACTATTATATAATTGTAAACCGACGTAGGCCTCTTGATATACCATCGTTGGAGTGATACGCCGGTCTAGTACTGTAACCAGTATTTTACTAGTACTGCTTTCCGAGTGTTAGCCGTAGTTTGGCTAATATTAGCACAAACCTGGTTGACATAATTCGGTAACCAGTGTTGTGCCAGAATTGGGCCATTTGTTTAACTCTGGCATAGTCCTGCTGGGATATTTTACGTTTATAAAAAATGTTTACGTTCGTGTACTCACGTGAATCTTGCGAGCCCCCGATAGTGTTAATATATACTCGATCTTACCTAAAACAGAAGGAAACAATTATTAGTTAAACATAGAGCGTAATTTTGTACGTTGGTTCGGAAATTTATCCACTATAAATTTTGTTTTTTTCCCTTTTTTTTTAAATTGAAATTGGCGCGGCTCGTTCCCCGCCGAACCAATTCGTTATTGAAATCGTGGTGCAATTTACTGTTACAATTTAATTCATTTTAATGGCAGCAGGTTGTTCCATATCAGATCGAAATTGTCGAAAAGAAAGTTTAGATATGGAGTTGTTAGAAATTTATTGTTTAATAGAAGCCGAGTCATCAAATATTGAGTGGTTATATGAACACGAATACGAGATATTTATGGTTCAATTTTGACAAATTGCCTCGGCGCTTTTGGAAGCAATGACTTTCGAGCTATTAGTTTATTTGACATTTAATGGCGTGGCGAAACTTTGTCGGCGACGCGCTATAGCGAAGAAGTATATCATGGTTTGTACATATTTTCAGTTAACGCGAGGTAGAATATAATCTGCCCTTTCTGAAGTCCACAAATTAATAGTGCCGCGCAATTGTGGCATCAACTGCGGTATTGCGGTTCTAGCAGGCAGCGCACAACGTTATGGTGTATTTTTTTGTTTTTTTTTTTTTTGTTTATTTATATGTTTGCGTTCTACTTATTCTTGTGCTCAACCAACATTACGCCAAGTTATAATACGCTACGGTGTTCAATTAAAATATTACAATAAAAAAGTACATTGTCTAATACACTTGGCTATGCATTAATAAGTTTCTTTTTAACTAGAGTCAAATTTAGATAAGCGGAAATAATGAAAACGAAGGGGTAAAATTTGATAAAACTAAATCTCGGAAGGATGTTAACAGTGTGATATCTTGAAAACAGAATTAATTTTGCTTAACAGTGCCATTATCAATTTCTATTCCAAATTGGCACAAGGAAAAGAATTTGCCTTTTTTCCGGACAAATTAACATATATTTGAATTTCTCAATGAGCCTGTATTTTTATAACATTAAGATAAACGACGGGATTGTTTTTGAAATAATTGCGACTTCAATTATTATTAGACGTTGATTCGTAAAATAATTCTAATATACATAAAATAATACAGTAATATGAGATAAAGATTCCCGGAATAATAATAGCCGGGATGCGGAGCGTTTAATGGAACAAAGTTTTGCGCAGAGAAACCACCATGAATAAAAATTAGGAAGAAGCAGGTGAATAAAAGCGGATCAATGCTAAAACAATTCGAGATTAAAATTATACGATCACTTATTCAATTCTTATGCTATATTATATAACACCACCTCTTACCTTTAATGCAAAACTATTATTTTACATTTAGATATTAATTATGAAATAACGGATAATAACAGAAGGTACAAATTAATTTCAAGACAAAGTGCAACCCCTTAATACGCTATTAACTGATTCGTTTGTGTTTATCTTTTAATAATTTGTGATTCAAAATTAAGGTTCATTTAAATTTCAATCAAAAGTATTGCAATTCATTGCGTATCGGTTACGCGTACGAGTTTTTACTATATTAATAGGAATCGTACGTTTACAATATTGTTATATAAATCAAGAGCAACACTAACATTTTTACTTGAGTATGGTAAAAGAATTTGTAAAAATCAATAGCATCCGATTATCTTTCTGTAACGCGAGTTATATGTGGTGTTTGAATTATTTTTATAAATCACTCTGTGAAATAAATTTTAACGATCGTTACCACGCAAAAAATGAATCGTTGAAATAACTCCGAAATTCAATATTTTTCTCATTCATATATATAACAATTCCAGACTGTATTATAATGCAAAAAGTGTTTAAAAGTACTAGAAATTAAAAAAATGAAGAAAAAAAAACAAGAAAATTGGTTTAAAAAGAATCATATCAAAATTTTACCATTGAATATATATAATCGTAACATAACTATTTTCAATATTAAAAGTAATATAACCAATAAGCTAAGTATACAAACAATCAAATATCACTGACACTTTAATAAAACACCTTAATCCTACTATAATACACGTTGTTTAATCTTTTTTAATATAAATAATAAAGTCGTGAATTGTGCAAACAAACAAAAGAGCGTGTCATTAAATTAGAATATACGTATGGGGATGAGTTGCTGCTTCGGTAAAAACATTGAGAGTTTCGTTGCTCGGATATGTCATTATAATCTTCTATCTAGACAGTAATGGCTGGCATGGAATGCCGGCGTGTACTTAATTCGATCATCACGATTTCTTGTCGAAACGAAGCATTTGGATCTACAGAAAGTGCGGTGTTCCTTGGCTAACAACAAAAGGGTTAAAATGACGGAAAACTGAAGAAGTGGATGCGATGCTGACCATGGTTTATGGGGTTTGCATGTGCCGGTGATGATACAGGAGGATATATTTTTTACTCAGTTTTAAAAAGTATAAGCGTATCCTCGACAAAAGTCGTGGTATCGTGACTGGATGCGGTCGGCCAGCTTCGGGTTATTACGTGGAGTGTTGAGCGCACGTTCATCGGACCAGCGGTCTCGCTTCTAAAGTAAATGCAGAAACATCTTGCGCGGTACGTACGCCGCAGGACATAAGGACTTCTTCAGTCGCGTTGGAATTCGCATTCAAGGGCTCTACGGACGAAGACGACAATGTTTGCCATTCTGCATCGAATTGTTAGCGTATCGCCACTCGACTTATACACGTCAACATTTTGAATGCTTTATGCGCTGTTAATTAAATCGACTTTTATCTTCGCATTGATTGCTTTGTTCCAATTAATAGTCCCGACTAATGGCCGAGAATCAACTTTTCATCAAACAGTTTTGCTGTTATTGCTTGGTTTTTTTTTTGTTTTTTTTTTGTTTTGTTTGTTTGTTGTTAATAAATAAGTATTACTGAAAATTTAATAACGATAGAGGGACTGTCGCGTTTAGAATCGATAGAATAATGATTGCTTTCATTGTTTACGTTACCTTTTTTTTTGCATTAACATTCATTTAAGTCGTTATACTTACACATCCATTAACGCCGTTGAAATATTTAGATGGAATGATCAAATTATTTCTTGTAGTGAATATAACGCCGCATTACTTGCGTATAGAATTCATATTCATGATATTTCATCAACAATATGGATTTCGCATTACATATTATGCATTTCTGGAAATCTTTGAATATCACTTGTATGAATATATGGAACATAAATCACGTGCAAATATTTATAGATTGAAGTGATTTTCACTTTTCCTTAAATTCATGACGAAAACAATTTATGAAATGAATATTATATTATTTTGTGTTAAAATTCTTGTGATTGCTAAAATTCAATAATGTAATTGTTACGCGATATTAATTATGATTGTATAATGCAAGTACTCCGTGTAAGATGTCAATTTAAGTGTACTTTTGATTAGTATGTGAATTTAAACAAGTGCTACATTATTGCGATTATTTTTGTTCGCTTTTAATTTCTTTTAATCGATTTAATTTTAATAATTATCCACACATATTAAAAGGGCAATTAAATGAAAGAATAAAATTTAACTGCAATGGCTTGTTTCCTGCTGTAATGCATACTATTTAACGTTAATGCTTCGTTTTAACCTTAATATTCATTTTATTTTAAGTGCGCATATAATATTATGATTTATATCACGTTGCATTGATTATTTAAAAATTTTATTAAGGAGGTATTAATATTAAAAATGATTACAATATTCTAATTCGTTAGAAAGAAAATTAACACGATTCAAAATTGGTCGCGTTCGCGGGTGCCGCGCGGTCTGAGAGCTCGATTACAATATATGAATATTCAGTGAAGCAAGTCTCGAATGCGTCTTGTTTCTTTTTCTCTGTCAGGAGTCTATATATATGTGCAACGATGAACAAGTCTGCCTACACACACGACTATATTCTCGTTTATTCATTCGTTCTATATATATAATTACTCTTCTCCATATTCTATAGTTTTTAAATGTATATCTACAAATCCCGAAATTAACCTTTTCAAAAACTTGAAATTTTCCTGTTTAAACATATAATATATATATATATATATAAATATATAAATATAATTAGTTAAGTAAAATGTCAATTGGAGGAATATTACTCTCAAAATTTGTACCCGAAATTGTTCTCTTCGACAATCGTCTTATAAAAATCCAGATTCCAGTTTTCGTATGTGAAAATCTAATTTTATGTACATATTTGGCACTGAATCGAATTCAAAGTCAGTGAATCCGCTTGAGAAATAAAAACTGAAAAGCTGTTACAAAGTGCAGCGTGCAAATTTAACAAAATTTTGCTACGCGAATGCAAATGCTGTTATTTGGCTAACATTCCTATCGTTTGCGGAACGGTAAAATTTTGCGTTGAAATTTGGTAATTTTGCGAGTACGTAAATCCAAATTCCAAATAATCGGCAGTTCGTGAACGAGACTTCGTAATGCAAGCAACGTTTGAAATCAACGACTGACGCTGGCTTTGGCAACGTTTATGCCGCGCGGTAGCACGATATTCGGCTATCTAATACGTGCTATCTGGGAGGCCTATCGCGAGCAAACGTTTCGGGAATGCAATTTTACCAAGCCGCTGACGGCACAGGCACATTGCCCGAACCGAACGTCACTTCATCCTTCTCGGTAGTCTGACCGCGTGCTCGCGCGTTATTAAATTAAGAAGTCGTTAGGAGTCGCTCGAATCACATTTTATAGATATCAGTTCAGTTACATAAAACGACCAGATGAATGCTGCCATCGAACTTGACACTCGTATATATCATCTTTTACACGAATACACTTGTCATTGGGACTTAATTTAATGTTTCGGGTTTTTTTTCAATGTCACTTAATTATGCATAACGTTATACCTCTGCCACAAGTGACCCCTATCTCACTTACAAGTTCTCCTCACATGCGCCAGATGTTAATTTCATCAGCGATACGACGCGCGTTACTAAATTCACTGCGAATAAATGCCATATGGAGTAAAATCATTTATGTATATTGTGTTGCTTTTACGACTAACCAATTAACAAATTAATTTTAAATAACGCATTTCTCACAATGCATTAATTTCATTATTATACGCTGAAAGAAATAATCCTGCAAATTTTACCATACTATATATTGTAAACATGGGATTAAGGAAAAAAAATGTAAACAAATATGAGAAATTATGGTTAAAACTTCAATAAATGCGATAAAAATTACCATACAATCTGATAAAAATAATATTTTCAGGTATTTATTTACATTTTTTTCTTTTATCCGAATCTTACAATATTGTCTGGTAAAGTTTGTAGGATTATTTCTTTCAGTGTAGTATTTGATAAAAATTAGTGTCGATTTTATCAACAGTTTTTATTAAGTAACATACATAATGTAAATTTATAAAAATTACATTTTAATTATAACATACTATTATGTATATATATACACAGTTCAGATGAAATATGTCAATTGATAAAGGAAAAAAACAAATTGTTTATCGACTTTTGTGAATCAAAATTAATTATATATAGTAAGCAATAAAGAAAATAACATTACTGCACGAACAACGTGGACTGTCCAAGTACTAATTACAAGTTATTTCTGATAAAGACCAAAATACAAGGATTAAAAACGTTTATTTCGTCTTTTCATCCTTTTTAAATAAGCGAATTTAATATATGATTGACATTCGCATATATTTATTAGCAGAATTTAATACGTAATTGATTTTGCATAAATAAATAATACTAAAATTTATAATTATATAAATTCATTAATATTATAATTATCATGGTTAATTCAGACAAACTTTAAATTAAAAAAAAATAACAATAATATGTTTAAATATGGCACGTGTCATATAAAAGAATAAATCTTTATCAAATTCGCATAGATAACTGAATTAACAGAAATGTTGAACGGCAAAGTAATAGCAAGACACAACATCGGTTAAACGCGACAATATAAGAAAAAAATAGCATTGAACAATTCACCAGACAAGTTTATTTTTTGACGCGTGGGCGACCGCGCTGTTCTGTTAAATCTGATTATATATTCAGAGAAGGCGAATCGTCTTGAGTCTCGCAATATGTACTTTCCGATTGCATTTGCGCCTGCATAATTCATCTTCTGAGCGGTCGACTGCGTCGCTGCCCGAATCATGCACGATACGAGAATGGCAAAGTAAGCTCGCCTGAAGTATCTTCGAAGGCTGTAATATGATTGCCATATATATTCATTCAAAAGTATGCACTTCTACGAAAAAGTATATGTTCCATTTGAGATTAGTATAAGAATCAGCAGCGTCTGCTTGTATACTCGTATGATAATTTTTCTCGCGAATTTTACAGGCGATTCAATTTGATTAAGAAAATATAATTTATTCCAAAATCCTTTATATTATTTCAATCAATAAATTTTAAATATATATGTTGTAGTCTTATCTTACCGAAGAGCAAATTTTTCAATTTCGTTTTAAAATTTCATTTCAAAATCTTATATATTTTTTATACGGAAAAAGTATAAATACATTCTTTAAAAGGTATCTGAAATTGATATAGCTTAGAAGTAAAGATTTATAGAAGTTTAATATAAATGATGAAAGTAATGTAAATATAAACTAATATTAACAAATATAATTTTGAATGAATCTTTATTAATGATAAATTACTTGCATGCGTTTAATAATTCATCTTAACAATGATAATTTAGTACTATGAGAGTTATAAGAGAAGAAACACTGCATATTGAACGGTTACCATTTTATCATAAATTAATCATTGAGTACTATCCAATTACTATCTAATCATTATCCGATCAATGTTTAATTACTATCCGATCACTTTAGACCATGATACTGATCAATGTCTATAATATAATAATTATTAATCTAGAATAATAGGATGATATAGTCAAAGAAATATATCTTAGACAAACTGATTTGTAAAATAAATAAAACATTTAATGACTTTTATACATAAATTTTCAATTAAATGTTTACGTTGCATTTTTTACGCAAAGTCAGCAAACCGAATTAAAAAATAACTAAATAATTACAGTAAATATCACTTTATAAAGACGATGAAAAAAATGTTTAGATACATATTTATATTTACATTTTTTTTGTAATCAATACTTGATTAATTATTGTTTAAAATATGGTAGAATTTTAATGCCATTTTGATTCGGTTAAATTAAAATCAAATATTAAAATAGTAAATATAAGTAAACATAATTTACAATCTGAAATTTATCTATAAAAAAAGTACTTGTGATATATTTAATTATATTTCATATAATATAAATATAAAACATTGCTTAATTTACTTAACGGAATAGAAACTATTAAAAAGTATTCTCTTCTCATGAATGTTACTGGTTTTCGTATGTTTGTTTACTTTTTAATACTATTTTATACAACTTGTTTAAACAAAATGTACAATTAATATAAAATAACAGACTTTTGCATTATGTTTCTATTTAACCAGAAATATGGAAGAACATTAAACTCATGGTGATTACTTTGACATATTTAATTTAAATACAATATAATCATTGTGAAATCTGATAAAATATCAACTAACAAAATATTATTTTAATTAATAGTATCTGAACGCTATTTTTGTAAAAGTATTATATTAAACGTTCCAAATGGTTAGGTACTTAGAAGAGGTCCAGACTCTTTTTAACTGAAATATGACTTTGAGTTTGAAGCACCCTCCATTTTGTATGTTTAATGTTCTAATTACACTTTGATATTACACGAAGTTATTGTGAATAATGTTGAATTAAATAATGAGTATTTGATTCATAGTCCTAATATGTAAGTGGGAATTCTACTTCAAAAACTCTTGTCATGCAAATTAAACTCTATATTTTGAATACTCGTACATATTCGCCAATTGTTCATTATATATAACTGTAATATAAAATTGATTAATTATCTGTTTATTCAATTCAGCAAATTCGCTACTAATATAACAGAAACTGAATTGCTAATTATAAATAATTATTTCAATATTTAAAAGTAGAAGTAAGAAATTATATACTGGTTCTATTACCTAACCTGATAGTTCTGAAATGAACAAATAGAATAAAATATGAAATTTGTTCAAACTAATGCATGAATTCGTTAGAGATTCTCTTGGAAAATATTGGATTAAGAAAGAAAAAGACTCGAGAACATGTACTTATTCAACCTTGATCTCTAGTGCTCGAGTGGCGATGTCTGAAATTGGATTACACGCGATGCATCAAAGTATTTGTATCATCGACAAAAATCATACAACAATCGGTAAATGAGGGACCTTGAAGTAAATTGCAGAATAAAGTGAAAAAGGTCAGAGCGTCATTAAGAATATTTGACAAACTAATTACTTAAAAACAATTTCGCTGCGAACAAAATTTCGGATCATATGAATGAATAATTTTATTCATAATTTTAATCAAGCAGAAAATGTGTAGGAAAATTTTTTTTATACAGCAATGAGTCTACAGATAATTCGTAAATGAAACTTTGTTTATATAAAAAGTATAAATTCATTAAAAAAGTATCTTTAATACGACAGAAAATATTTTATTATTGTTAAGACGAAAATTAATTTACACGGTTTAATTTTATTGAATTTGATTCAATGCTTAAGTACGTATTCAATACGAATCAATGGGAGTTGGCTATATATAATAATCTCTCTCGTTAAACCAAAGACAAATGTTTTTTGGCGATGCTATAATAAAATACCTTTTGAATCGTAAAATTTCACACTATTATAACCGTCGTCAAGTAGGATCTACAAATATTTTATGTTACATAAAATCTTTTGAAACACCAGTTTGATTTTATTTCTACATTTTCACAGTACTACTAAATAAATTTCGATGTTAAAATAATTGTAATAAAATTCATCGCGAATGTTTCAGTACAAACAATTATTCCTTTCGTATAATCTTGAATAAAGCTTGAATGATTTTTCAACAAATATTTAATCACGTTTCTATTATAATTTATATTATTAAAATTCCTTCGAGTATATATTATATATGTAAATTTATATTGTCGTATAGAATAATAGGGTTTTGAAAAATTATTTACGTACATTACATTTTACACTAAACTTCAACTGAAATTTTCTATGATAAATATACTATAAATTACAGCATAATAATAACAACATGACAATTATCAACC
The DNA here is from genome assembly GCA_022817085.1 of Psilanteris sp. ZL-2020. NCBI lineage: Eukaryota > Metazoa > Arthropoda > Insecta > Hymenoptera > Scelionidae > Psilanteris > Psilanteris sp. ZL-2020. The sequence continues at coordinate 9,623 of JABFQC010004619.1, forward strand.
GCGCTTTAATTTGAATTCATTATTTTTTAAAATGTAAAAATATTTCATATTTCGAATATAATATTTCATTACCGCAACGAAAGATGTGAGCTTAAACAAACAATTTTCAAATTATAAAAACTGTGTGATTCAAAACTACGTTGAATGCAACTTTAAGCTGAATTGAAGTATTTGCCGTCCTGATTTAAATAAAAAAAAGAGGAGTAAAGGGTTTCTTCATTTAAATATCCTGATCAAAGACACGGATTCGAGAACCTAATTTTAACTACATCGGGTAGATTTAAAAATTGTCCGAGGTCGTGTGCCAAAACTGCAACGAATATTCTGGACTGCGACCACCATCTGCACGAACCCGACAAAAGCGTTCGATTTCTTTCTGTCTCACTAACTTTCTCTCGGTGAATTGAAATTAATTCACTGGCGTTTTATAATACAATCACCACCGCGCATTCGCCCGCATGATTTACGAGAGTTATATATATACGTATATATAACAGAAGGGGTACGAATCGAGCTTTCGATGCGAAATTCCGCTTCGGCTCGGATGAGACAGAGCCTGTTAGACACGGGGAATAATTTTACTCAACGAAGCCCGTGCTCTAAGATTTCAATGAATGTAACAAAAGGCTTGCGGTGCAGTCCAAAACCGTAGTGGACCGTTTGATGTATTATAAGTTGCATTTCATATTTAAGTTCGCAATAAAAAGTGTTTGCAACAATAACGATCTCAGTCGTCGCATATTTTGTAAACTTGGATTAACTTTTAAATACGTAATGTTATCCGCGAGGCGTTTTAAAATTTTAGCAACGTCGGAATATAATTAGCCGAGCTTCGTATCAAGGCAAATATATTCAAAACTGTCTTCAAGAGACTAACTTAATCAGGATTATATGACGAACAAATTAATTTATATTTCTATTATAAGAAGAGCCGATAATCTTCGATGGTTGAAGCTGCGAGATCTTGAAATTTCGTTAACATTGAAATTAATTTTAATTTAACTAAATATTTTCTGTTTGTGCATCGTGACTAATTATATTGTTTGCACTTGGCAAATTTTGGTAAACTTGGGACAATAATCACATACTGGAAAGCTCCAGTATATTGCATTACGGAAACTTATTAAGGAATCTGACATAATAGTTATACGTATAATAATATTTCCAGCAGAGGGAAAACTACAGTCTTGTTTGAATTAATTTATTGATAAAGAGGGCAATTGTTTCGAGATATTTTATTCTTAAGAATTATGTGTCTCCGTGAGCTACAAACCACTCGCGAAATGTTATGTATCGAATAAATAAATGTTTCGTTCAATACCCAAATAAGGGCTTCCAATCAATATAATTTAAACAACTCTGACGACGTATTTATATAATCATACGATTTTTTGATTATTAACTGATTCAACTGAATTAAGTAATCACGTGTTGTAATTATTACAAATTGTAATAATGTGCTTGTTTAAACTCAAATTTAATAAATAAAACATTCATTTTGATTTTGTGATTAAATTAGATTATTTTTTTTTTTTGCGACTGATGTTCATGCATAATAATAAAAAAAGTAATTAGAGCTCATTTAAATGTTATAATTTTCATTTAAATTGATTAACTGAATTCTTCGTGACTAATTATACATATAAATACACGCGCGTATTTATCTATTCAACGTTACTTCTTTTTTTCCCTACCAAGGGAAATGCAAATTGTATTTCGCGAAGAGTTTAGCATAGTTGTATCAAAGATGATTTAGAGGACCGCGGGCAAGAGTAGCTCCAGGGGTTGAAAACTGCATTGTCCTGAAGTGGCGAGGTGACAAAGATGCTGAAGCGAAGAAGATCGAAGCATTTGTCAGATTGAGAGGGACGTGTGCCGAGAATAGTTTCAAGTGCAAAGTGTAATGGGCACGCGCGTGCGCTAAATTTCAAGTACCATCAGCCTGGCACTCAGAAACGTTGATACGACACGCCGTCCTAGTTATAGTTTATATGAAAAATTAACTTTTCCCATGAGCGGATTGCCTTTTAATGATCTGATTATATTCAAATGACGGCGGCCCCCAATGAATACCAAAATCCGTTACTCGACTTGGCGTAACTTTTTTTTAAGTCGGAGCCGCGCGCGGTCACATTTGATTAGAATTAATTAAACCGCCATACGGTTGCGTTTGAGAATTGAATTACCGTGAAAGGAACACGAAATTAAAAGGAGTATAAATGAACAGTCGTCTAAGTCGCGGAACGTGCCAAATCAAAAAAGTGAAATATCTTTCTTTCGTTGCGAGTGTATGCCTACTAGTTACTGTTCCGTCGTTTGTAGAACGTCGAGGGTCATAAGAGCACTCGGTCGGAAAGAATAATACGCTTCTGTTGGATTTTCGGACCGTGTGTGTATATATTCCGGGTGAAATAGGTAGCGGCTTAATACGGCCACGTGGGCTTAAATTTTGGAATGCTATCGCTTCGTCACATTTTATTTACAATAGCGTATCGCAGCAGCCGCTACGAACATATTATTTCGAGTCACTGTGCGCGGCTATAATCGCAATTCGGAAAATGAAATTCTACAGGCCATTGAAATCTCGCAACTGCTATGCTGGTTTTTATTGCACCGCTATATTTTGAACTAAGTGGGATCCCAGGCTTCCACGGTGAAATTGCAATCTTACAGTGTTTCCGCGCGCGCAAAAAAAAAGAAAAAAAAAAAAAAAAAAAAATTAATAAATTAAAAAAAAAATATATATATAATAAAAAAAAAAAAAATAATATAAATATATATTAACAAATTAAAATATTGTCCTTTCAAAGTAGTAATATCTTTATGCAAAATACAAAAAAAATGAAAAAAGTG
>JABFQC010004620.1:0-12475 GCA_022817085.1 Psilanteris sp. ZL-2020
GTATCATATACCCCGAACACTGCTAAAAAAAGTGTCTTAAATGTCACAATTTTAAGATACAAATTGACTTATTTTAGTACCGGTTGTCTTAATACAATATATTGTGCATTAGATTAAGACACTAAGGCGACTTAACTAAGTTGTATTATATGTTTTAACAGTGAATATCATAATTGAAACAATTTTTTTCTCGGTGCAGATTATTTAATGATACTGAAAAAAATTGAACAAATTTTAATATAATTAGTAAAAGTAGGATACTCTTGAAAAAAACATAAAAATAAATAAAAAGTTATTGTATCATACACTGAGAAAAATAAATGACGAAAAATTATTATTTATTTCTTTAATTTGGTATCATAAGATAAAAAGAATAATATTTATTGTTTTTAAAAGGAAAAAGGTAGTTTTTTACATAGAAAAATACTATTTTATCATAATATGTTACTTTTAAAAATATAGTAAATATTTTGATTTTTTTCTTATGAATCCGAATTAATGGTAAATGGTAATTTTTCGTTCTTTATTTCTCTCAGTGTATAATAAAAAATACTAAATAAGTTGAATCAATTGGTACGGACATTGATTATTTTACCGTATAATATATAGTAATTTTTATCAGAATCGCAAGAGTATGTTTTAGTATTTATTTTGAAATTTGTTAAATCTAATTTTTTGTCGTATATGTAGTCGGGTTACTGATAATGCGACATTGTAAAATATTTTCTTAAATACTTAATTTACAAAATATACGCAGTACGGATGATTGAATTTGGATGAGATTAAATAACGATGGCATTTTGTTATAGAGATGACTAACAGATTGATAAAACTAATTTAAATTGAAAATTTAATTATTCTACGTAATGAATTAGATAGATTGAATGATAATGTATATTGCATCGCGGGAAAAATTGCGCACAGAACGCAGTGGTAATTAAATAACGTTTGTGTAAATTAACCGGAATATATTAACAATTACTTGTTTGTAAATTCTGATTTATGAGTTGATATGACAGAATATCGGGTTTTCAAACGCAATTCATTATGCACGGAAAATTGTTAAAATGCGTAGAAAATGTCTAAAATTTATTTTGTCGAATTAATCGCGGGATGAGGCACAAAGTTACTTGATTTAACCTTGAACGTGGCACACGCCGTTCATATGGAAATTATACGATCTATATGCAAAATTAAAGTAGTTCGAGCGTGAATATAAATAGGCTTAATTTTTGTTACGACAAAAATGACGATAAATAAAAGTTGCAAGTAATTAAAATAATTCCAATTTTGGTTATACTCGTAAACGAAATCTAACGTTTTTAAACAACGCTTTCAAAATGTTAACATTAATTTATTTGTATATCTTTAATAAAAACAATTTTTTAATGCAATTTATAGTCATTTCGTTTTAGTTCGTTTCGAATAATGTTAAAAAGCAGAGATATATGATATACTGAAAAAAATAATCTTACAAATTTTAGCAAACTATATTATAAAGGTAGAAAAAATGGGAAAAAATGTAAATAATATGATAAATTATAGTTAGAAAATTCTGTCAAATATTGTTAAAAAAATATATATAAAAAAATATGTCAAATATTACCAAGCAAATGATAAAAACGTTTGTTTACATTTTTGCTTACTTTTTCTGCTTTTATTATCTAGTTTAGTAAAATTTGTATAAGATTATATCTTTTTCAGCGTAGAAATGTCTTATACGAAATTATAAACGCATAAGATGGTTTAAGCAATAGAAGTAAACATTCGAAATAATAGCATTATAATCAACTTATGTAATTGTACGAAAACATACTATTCTATTATTCGAAAACTGTAGTCTTACCCCTGAAAAGACGGCATCCCGTTATACACGCATGCTACTTGACATTCCGCGGAAGAAAGCTGTTAAGATAACTCGTCCAATTGTCTTATTGAACTACACTTTAAAAACTAACGTTCCAAAAATGTCTTATTTTAAGACATTTTAAACAAAAGATGGTATAAATGTCTATTATTATTAGATACTATTCATGTGTTTTACATAAAAATGTCTCGATTTTAGACACTTGTTTTAGCAGTGTATGATACCATGGTGCACAAAACACACGAACAATTTTAATTACATTAATAAAATAAAACGCTGCCAAATATATATTACGAAACAATCGTTACCACTGTATATTGCATCGCCTGAAATTACGCAGCACTTTACATCATACAATTTTACGTCAAAAGCCCAAGCGAACGAAATTTAACAAAATGATTTGTTAATAAACGAAATAATATATTTCCATAATTAATATAAATTATTATTACTTCGTAACAAACATATTTGACCAAGATTTAATTTAAATATTAATCAACGCACACGCACTGATCGACTATAGTCGAGCTGTTACGTGCAGGTACACTATTAATTATATATATATACACACATTTATGGTACAAAATTATCATAATGTTTACATTATGAATTATTCAATTGCACAGTAACGAAAACCACGCGGACTAATCAAATTATTTTTTCCAACCCATAAAATTCTCCATAATAAATCGTTCGATAAAAAGAGTGAAAAAAAAAACCAAAAAAAAAAACCATCCCCCATCACGCGATGGAACTTTTCATTTTGACGACGAAAAAAGGTGAAGAATATGGGAGGGGTGGATAGGAAAAAAAGACAAGACACCGTGCCATTTAACCGAACTTTTGATTGCAGCTCGATGTCAGGTAGTCTGGGCGGATCCATGAGTGGAAGCTGCCTCCAGCAAAGGGCCGAGGGTTATCCCGCGTACGTTTTCCACGAGCCTCTTCATTCCCTCACGCAGACTTATTCGCATGCCCATACAACAGCCGCGCATTCACAACCCCATCGCGGCATTCCGACCTCCCATGGTGGCACTCCCACCACGCCGGGGGGTCAACCCGCAGGACCCGGCGGTGCACCCTATCAACCTACGACGTCAACTGCGACTGGTAAGTTCCCATTTCCTAATTGCTGCTGCTCCATTGTTGGTCAATAGCCCTCTCTTTTTCCCCCCTTTTTGTTTTCCTTCCATCGTTTTTTCCTTTCGCGTCTTTTTTTTTCCTCTTTTTTTTTCCTATTTTTTCGTTTCATTCACCCCTGCCTTTAAAGCCGCACTTTAACGAGCTGCCGAAGTGTTTTTGACAATCACTCCAGCGGCTGCTCGCAATTTGGGAAACGATGACGAGACTTGATTTGATTTGAGACTCGAGTGCGATCTTTGTCTTGTGTTGTTGGTTTTTGTTTAATTCAATTAATAGTTTGGATGAAAGGGATTGTAATTGGACTATAGAGTAGCGTCGATCTCGACTGATTGTTTCGGTCACGTTTTGGATTTTCAAATTTCACAACTCCGAAAGCGAACGGAGGGGTGTTTTTATATTTTGAAATTTCGGAGTGTGTATATATATATGACAAGGGGTGTAATAAATTTAACGTTCATTATTGAATTTTGCAATATTTTGTTGTGTGAATTGGTTTGTTTGTTATATTTTTCATATTTAATGTTCTTACAATGAGAGAAAAATTTATCAATTTTCAGTAAAAAGTTCATCAATTTAGTATTATATTTCTACACTGAGAAAAATTTATATTAAAAAATACTGTGCCAAAATAGTATTCTGATACGATGTTTGTCAACACGTAAAAATTACTTCGGTACTATATTTTTACTGTGCTTTAACGGTAATCATTCTTTGTTGACAAACATCTCATCAAAATACTGTTTTGGCACGGTCATTTTTAATAGAAATTTTTGTCAGTGTAATTCATAAAAAATTCCTAGTTTATTCATCAAATAGTATCCATCTTTGATTATAATTTAACAGGTTTTACAACTGTTGGTTCAAATTTATCAAAACAGATTGTCAAGTTTTAACATTCTAACCCAAAATGAAGATAATTTTGTCGTTCTGGATTAATCAAAAGTGCTTTATTTTGTGATTTATTGAAAAATTAATTAAAGTGAATTTTATTATTATCAAGCTTTAAACTTACATTGTTCTTATTTGTCAAAAATACGTAAACCATTTTGTCAAAATTTGACAATATGACAGCATATTACCAAATAACATTCAGTTTATTAGAATTTAACATTCCCGTATTATTAATATTGGCGTTTCTTTTCTTTTTCTTTTTCTTTCTTTCTTTCTTTTCTTTTCTCTCCGTGTACTATACTATTTTTGAACAAATGTATAGAATATAAAAAAATTACATAAAAAATGTCCTTTAATTATTTTTGGTTAGTTAAATAATTAATGCCACGTATGACACATGTAAAAATTTGTTCAACTTTTTCTACACATCAAACTGTTAAATTCCAAAAATAAAAAAAAACCGTAGACCATATAATATATGCATATATATATTTACAACAAAGTATATTGCACGAGTAAATAATGAAAAATAAATTAAAAAAAACAACAACAAACAATTGCAATTTAAATTAACTATGCTCATTCAAATCTCTAATTTAATGCCACTGCGTTTTCCGTACATTTTTCAATGAAAACGAAATTATTTGACATTCGTTTTAAGTAATTACATTTTAACGGATCATTTAAATTAATTATTCTATTTGCAATCGGGCGCATTGAATGCCGAACGCACAAATGCAGATCCGAACGCAAGACAAATGTTTACGGATTCGTCAGTTTACGAGCGCAAAGCGTAGCAACAATAATTTGAATGGAATAAAACTTTGGCCGAATTGAACATTGAAATTTGAACGTCTGTCACATTTTATTTCGCATGAAAAACGGCGCTGTTCATTTTTCGCGCGCCATCGACTGAATTATAAACACAAAATTAATTAAACCACTTCTACGTGAATATATATATATATATATATATATATTTACGTATTACAAATTGCATGCCAGCGGCACATCACGCACACCCACAAATCTCGCACGCCATCGCTAACGAATATATTTCGCTGTAAAGACGACGCTACTTAATTCGAAATGACCACGTCGGTTGACTTTGTAATCATACGATAATGACTTCAATTAAAATATAAACGATTTTGTACACGCCGGTTAATTTCGTGCTAGTAAATTGCACATTACATTCCAATTACAATTACTCCATAAACACATACTAACACGCGGGCCCGTAAACTCGAATTGAACAAAACATACGTTAATAAACCCGGTACAATGATTATTATACTAGACAAATGTATAGATCGCGTTGCAAACGCTGCACGACGTATTTGCACAAAAATTGATTAATCGCTCGTCGGTTTCGTTATTGCGTGTGTGTGTGAAAATAAATGAAAAAGAAAAAAAAATGAAAAAAATCCCGTTTTTCATTCGGGAACACGAAATAGACGGAGAAAAGAGTATATCAAAATTGTTTAAAAAATAAAAAAAATTACTATACCTTATGATAAAGCAACAACCCGTGTTTTTGATTTTATAAACAAAAATATTATGAATCTGATCAGTTTAACCATATTTATGACAATACCACTCACAGATAAAAGTTATTTTAAACATTACTATATGGCTGGCATTCCAAGGATATCGAAACAAAAACAATACAAAATTACTATACTAATAAAGTAACTTTTTCAATACCATAAAGTAGTTTTTACTCTAAGATATTGTAAAAATTGTTATGAAATTTTTGCACAATACAGTATTATATTAGAAAATTTACTATATCTTGTAAGAAAAGTAATTATATCATATAAGAAAGTTTGCTAAAAAATGTATTAAAAATTCCCTAAAATTAATTGAAATATCCTCGGAATGCTATAAGTATAGCAATTTATTTATTTTATCAAAAAAAAAGTATGATACGAATTTACTATACTTTATAGTAATGCAAGCTCAAATGCGCCTTTTTTCAGAATTTAATACAATTTATAAACAAAAATATTATGAACCTGGCAAATTTGACCTAAAGTCTGATAACATTCTTCAGGTTCAAAATATTATTGTTTACGAATTGTACTTAATTCGGAAAAAATGAGCGTTTGAACTTGTCTTACTATAAAGAATAGTAACTTCGTACCATACTTTTTCTCCGCGTAAATACGCGCGTACGAATTCCCGCATCGATTACGCACAAAGTGCTCGGCTTCGTTGAATCGTCGGCAAACACAATTAAAAATTGACGTCGCAAATTTACCGTAATGCATCGCTTATTATCCGCGCTTCCGTTGAAATTAAAATGTCATCGGAACAACGCGCGATTGTAAAAAGTTGCGAGCGTTCTTGAATTCCATTCACGTATTGCGTTTGATCCAAGTGAAATCACAATATTTGGGCTTTTATCCAAAAGCGCTTTTCGACGAGTCACATAATTAGATGGTTTTCATACGCGCGACAAAATCGCGCCATTGCGAATGCGTCGCGCGTATTTTGCGCCTGCTTCTGTTTATTGCGAGTCGCGGATCAAAACAGGTGGGTCATTATAAAGCACCAAACGGCTATGAGAAAGAGTGGCATGAACAGTATGTATGTGTATATATAATATATATATGTATACAAGCGCGACGCTAATTCAAAGCAGTCGATTGTTCGCGGGTCTGAAAAGTTAGTTTACGCAGAAGTGCAAATGCACCGAGCCACGACTATCGCCGTAACAAAACTCGCTTTCGCGTGGTTGTGCGCCGAGCTCGTTACAATCCTCGTAATTAACCGTAAAAATTATCAAAATAAATGGCTGCTTGTAATATGTCGCGAGCGAACGGACTTTCGGCGGGGCTTAAAGAAACGTGATTAAGTTCTTTAGGGGAATGTGCGCGATGACGGGAATTTTGTTTCAGTTTGATGTTAAGTTATTTGAGTAATAAAACTGTAATGGCGGAGTAACGTAGGTTATTTGGTTCGATGATTTTCAATATTGTAATGGTAATTTTTCAATAGAAGCGGCGTTTTAAAAAATTACAAAAATTCACAATTGTTATTTGGTTTGGAGTTTTAGAATATTTGATGGACATTTTTCGAATGCATCTTACTTTTACAATTAAATTGTACATTTTGCTTGTTTGAATTAAACAAAAATTGTGTTCAAAGTAATTTAAAAAGAAAAATGTTAAAAAATCGATTTTTTTAAACAGTTAAATTGTAAATTGTAATTTTCTCTTCTGGCAAGAGGATTTTGTCCTAGGCGTAATATTGTATATAATAATAATATAATAATAATTGTGTTGTATTCAAATTCGGAAAATTGTGTGAAAAATGATAGAAAAGCACAACATTACTGTCATCTTATTTGGAAGTTCTCTAAATTAAATGATAACGTTTCGCAATTATCTTAGTTTCATTATTAAATTATAGTTTTAATAAAGGAAATAATTTAAATTAAAGAAAATCAAAGAAAATGTTTAATTGAATGTTTTGCAATATAAAATATTAATTTTTGAAAAGCATACGCCAATATGTATTATATATTAACAGCTTTATTTTTAAATTGTAATTTTATTATTTCAAAAATTCAAAAAAATTGTACACGAAGAAAGATAAAATGTACAAATCTTATTTGACACGAATTGTTATACTACACCTACAAGTAATTTTTCAAAATCATCTTACTTTTACTTTCAAATTCTGCATTCTCCCGACGTAAATCAAACAAGTTGCATCTTAAAAACAAAAACTCAAACATTCCGGAAAGTCGCCTCGGTTCGAAAAGTCTTACCACTCGGAACGACAAATTTTCACCAGCATCCGACCATCGCCATTTGCATTAGACAATCCGGTCAACGCCTCGCGAAGAGCTTCATCCCCGACGAGACTTTTCCAAAGAGTATCCGCGAAATGCTGCTCTCGTTTCGAATTGGATTCGGCGAAACGAGTTATCGCGTTTCGGAGGACCAAAAACCCGCCGAACGGGGCCTCCGGAATCCCCCCGGAAAGCGCCACCGTTGGCGCGCCGAGTACACTCGCGACGCGTAAGCGAACAAATGCGGCAAAACGAAAACGGGAAAAAAACAACGGGGGATTATACGTGGGTCTCTTCGCACGCAATCTACGCGGGGAACGCCGACGGCGAGGGGGCCGGCCGAATGCTAAAGGGATTTTAAAACAAATCTCGCATGGCGCCGCGGGCTGAATCGAAGTTGGGGCGGGCTGGCGCGGCGAAGACGGAGACAGCCGCGCTGCTTTCCGGGACGGCGAAAACGCGCGGAAACGGACGAGCGGATTGCGCCCGAATTTCCTATTTTCGAGGGCTTCGCACACCCGTCTTGTTCGTCGACTTTTTTCCGCCGCAACTTTTTCGTCCGCGCCAGCGTTTCCGACGCGTTATAGCCCGTCCATTTATCCGTCCATTTCGGAGGCGGAGGATCGCCCTCCGTTATTCCCTCGTCGATTCTTTCCTTCGTTCTATTCAACTCTGTCTCGCATCGATATGCCGGGGTGAATGGCGAGGACGTGCGTGGGTTGGGTCTCGCTTCGGCTGGGCGAGCGCTCAATAACGTGCGAACCCAAAGGGGAGGAAACGGGGAACACATATAACACTTAGCCGCGACCGTTCGGATCATTTATTTATTTGTCTTCGGGTTGTTTGTTTACGCGTTCGGGCGCGACGCGCAATTTAAGGCGATTTTCGGTTCGGGGCCGCGCGTCGATCGGCCGGAAAAGAAAAACCGGCGAGACGCGTGCGGGAGAAAAGGTTCGATTTATTGCCCGCCGAAGCGAAACCGCGCGTTGTGAAACCTCGACGGTGCTGCTAAAAGACCGCGCCGGTTTTCATTGGCGCGCTATCGGCTGCTATTTGCACGCGTAATTTGTAAAAACATTCGACGAATCGGTGGAAAATTGCACCCTTTTGGAATTGTCACGGGGATGGGTTTTAAAAAAATAGAATCACACCAGGGCGGGGGTTTTGTAATTTCATTATTGGTTGAGTGTTGTTGTATATCAGTAAGATAAGCAACGCGAATCGAGGGTCAATGTATATTACAAGACGGTGAAACGAGGAAAAACAATTCGATCCAATTTAATCGCAAAAATAACAAGAGTTTTATTCGTTTGGTAATACTTTACGAATATTTCGTCGATGAAACGTGAACTTGCGTTGCTACATGATCTTAGTGTCAAAGTCATTTCGAAATTGGTGGTTTTCAAATCGAGTAATTCGAGCATTCAGAAAAATACGTTAAAAAAGTGATACTAATAGAAAAGTGGGATACTCGTGGAAATTAGGTAGAAATGCGATTAACTGTGAACTTGTATTTGGATTTAAGTCATTATTATGCAATTTAGTCTTTTTTTTAAGTTTTCAAGGGTTTATTCTAGTTTTACTATTGATATTTTAATTTTTTTAAAGAATTTTATTCATGAGGAAAATTGTTAGTATGTAATGAGAAAGTTAAGTGGTAAAACATGACACTCGATTAGTGATCTTTACTACTTGAACGATGATACAATAAGTACAATTACACTTATTTACATGTTAAATTTGATTTAATATAAAAGTATTTTGTATTAATTTTTACAATAACAAATTCTTTCATCATACAGATCAATATAAAGATCATAAATATTCTTTTCTTACATTTCAAAAAATAAAAATCACCGATTTTACAAACAATAACTTATAACTAAACAACAACAAAAGTAAAGTATAAAAAATTATTAAGCATATTACAATCGAGAATAAAGTACTATAAAATTTGACCATTCTTTATGATAAGGCAATGAAAAGAAAATCCATTTTACAGAATTTAATAGAATTTATAAACAAAAATATTACGAACCTGACAAATTTGATCTTTATTTTTTAATTTTTGAGAACTTTCACGTTCATAATATTTACATTCATAAATTCTATGAAATTCTGAAAAATATCTTTTTGTCCTTGTTATTTCCCTACAAATTCCCTGCGTAACAATACACGCAGAGAACATTTTGTTGATTCAATCAAAATTTTGTTAAATTTACAAAATATTTACTACATTCAACCCAATTTTAGTTAAATGAACAAAATTTTGGTTAATTAAAAAAAAACATTTTACCAATAAAACCATAGTAAGTACTATTCTTCATCCCTTACAAACCCAACTTACTGAAACAAATACCAATTTTGCACGAATTTCATTATCACTTAAACCATAACCACTTATCCCATCCAAACATCCTAACGTTTTAAAACGTCAATATATTACCACCCCTCTCCCCCCAAAAAAAAAAAATCCAAACGCAATCATCAACGAATGGCATAATTTCTGACCAACCAACCGAACGTCTGATTTCAGGAGTCATATCGGCGGGCGTGTCGGTCCCCGTACAAATTCCCTCACAGACCCCCGATCTGACAGGCAACTACTGGCCCAGGCTTCAGTGATCCCAGCTCTTCGGGTTCCCGGCGGCGAGCTTGCTCGTCGGCCAGGAGAGCCCGCCGCCGCTGCTGGCCTCCCGCGGAATTCCGACCCAAGTGCCGCAGCACCCGCAGCCGCAGACGTCACAGCAGCCAGGCGGCAGCGGCAGCGCGCACGCGACCTCGTCGGCCCACAACTCGGACACCAGTGAGTGAATCAAACAGAGAATCACCGCCGACACAAGTAGCCGCTGTTCCGAAAAAACACTTGTTAACAATATATCACAAAGCAAATCAATTGTCAAGTGTACTTCCAGAGAGCATTTAATGAAACCCTCGTTTTGGCCATCGTAAAAGTGGTTGTTGTATGGTCCATGTAAAAATTCTGTAAATAAATAAGTTTTATCGTCTATTCAATAAAAAAAAATGAATTGAGTTACGTAATAATAATAATAATATTAATAATGGTAATAAAATAATAATAATAATAATAGTAATAGTAATAATAAGTGCTTTGGATTTAATTGAATTTATCGATTCGAACTTGGTCCACGAGTAATACTTATCTGCCGCGGTCTGTAATTAGCATCGATTTATGCAAATACCGTACGAGCGTACGCAGCACGTGCGTTTTACGCGCGGTCCATCCAAGACAATCACGCGATCATTCCGGTTCAATTCGCAATCGAATGGTCGGTGATTGTTCATCGATCACGATTCCGCCGGTTATTTTCATATTTTACGATCGACTCGATTCGATTGCGCTCAATCGAAGGCAGACTGGTATTATGGGCATTTCATAGATGCGGTCACGTGATACCAAAGATCCGAACAGAACCACTTTTGCGTTGCGTTTTTTTTCGTTCTTGTTCTTCATTTCGTTTTATTTTTGTTTCGAGTATTTTATGTATTTCGTTCATTCCAAACCGTCTTATCGATTCAACAACGGTTCCTTTTAACGAGAATGATACCTTATCGTCTTAACTTGTACGGCACACGGATCACGCAGGGTATGTACATACCTCATATTTACACGGCATGTACTTGGTCATATTCACACCAAACGGACACGCAGTTCTTTCGTTAATCAGAGCCAACGATGAAACTGAACCTACTCAATCAGCTTCCGCAACAATAAAGTCGAAAGATAGAAAAGTAAGAGACAAAACGCCGATCGATGATTCCAACTGACATTTGTTGCTTTGGTTGTTTTTCGGTTTTTTTTTTTGGTTTTTTTAGGTACGTTTTATGGAATGTTGAATTTGTTTCACACGTAAAGCGACGCGATTTAAATGAAACTCGACTTTGAGTTTGATTAAACCATAAGCTACTTTATTGTAATATTTATTAACCACTCGAATCGAGCCGTACAGTCATTGCAGTCTGCAAACGTTTGTTGAATTGTTACCGTCATTAAAATATATTTTTCAAAAAGCAGTGTCTTTCGGCGCGCGATGAATTGTTGACGCAAACAGTTAGGCCTTTTGAAACGTTGTAGTGGATACACTTTAACTTTCTATTCCGGCTTTGCGGTCTTTTCATCAAATTTAAACGCGAGTTCTGCGCCACTGTTTCTATCTCTCTCTTTCTATCTGTTTGTCCGTCTCTCTCTATGAAACCGTGTTATCGACGTTATCCGCAAACGAGCTTTTTGCGCAAACCTGCTCCACGATTCATTGCAATTAGGAGTAACGCAATTATGTAAATGAATTTGACATTTGCGTCTGCATTCTGTCTTATCGTGCTTGTCAAATTGCGTTTTAAGGATTGGTTTTGTTATTTGAATATCGCTTAATTATTTTTCACGCTGTACAGTTTGCCGATCGCGTAATTCGATTGATACGTATGACCACGCATCGATGGTGCCTTTGCTACAAGTTAATTGTAAACCAACTCATGAATCACGTATTCAGGCACGCAAGACGATTCTTTTGTATGATTCTAAGATTTTATACGGTTATCGTGGAGGTTGCATTTTTGTTTCGTTGGTGATCTGATTGGCCAAATATTTTCAATATATTTTTCGTACATTCATCGTACACTGAGAAAAAAAAATCTTTGATATTACTATTCTGGTTATGGTGAACATGTTTTATTGTATACATTAGCAGATTTTTGTAACCATTACTAGAATTCTGGTAGTCGTTACAGTAATACATGCTTAGCTTTACCAA
>JABFQC010004621.1:0-12475 GCA_022817085.1 Psilanteris sp. ZL-2020
GTATAACTTACATCGAGTATGTAAAACTGTTTTTTTTCTGTCCAATAAGTCTTGTACAAAGAATCAAAACACAATGATAATAATTTCATTTGGTTTGTTAATTTTATATAAAATTGTTGCGTCTATAATTAGTATCTGCATAATGGTATTAAAATTCACTGTAAAGTGACGTGTAATGGGAAGTTGACTAATGTAATATCCAACGATGGTTAATTTGATCATTTTCACTGTACTTAAGCTCAAGTTTGTAATAATAATGAACGTTATTAACCATAGCAAGATTATAAATACCACTGCGGAATTCTATAAGATATAACCTTTCCTGATCGTATTTCGATTTATGCATACAATCGTAAACAACGCGTCATAAACCAATGCAATTACAAACGGCAAACTTTTGTTACAGAAAAGTATAGCACCGATACTTGCTTTTTTGTACATATCTGTATAATAGCATACCGTCTTAAGGCATGCCACATTTTGCTTGCCTCAAATAAAAGCTTTTTACATTGTTCCAGAAATTATAAAACTTATCTGTTTCGAAATATGAGACAAATAAATTTGCTATCCCCGCAGTCATTTACTTGAACCCACACGTACGCGGGTCACAGTTTTTCATACAAAATTAAAACATAATGCACTTTCTATGAATAAATCATTATTTATTTGTGTGACCCGAAGAAAGATTAGACTTTCCAATGAATACGTAAGCTCGCTCGTATTACAGTCAAAGCTCTTTTACATAGCACTGACAGCCCACTGCGTCAATTTTACATACATTATGTTCCCTAACGCGCAATACTTTGTTTGTCTAACTCGCTTACGATAGTAATTTTCTGGCATGAAATTTGGCGAAGCCGTCGGTTAGTTAAGGGACTAACAAGAATACGTTAAATTTGACGTCAGCGTTAGATTATTCCCCGACGGATTGATCGCCGAGTGCGCCCCTCAAAAAATGCTCCCGCAATTAGTCCGTTAATCACGCATCTGGCTCCATAAATAACGACACCGGCCGAGTTAATTCGCGACGATTTCAGTATCGATTGCAGCAATGACTATCGGAATTAATAAGGGATATAAGAGACTGTGCCTAACGAAACGTCAACCATTAAGCACCGAAGGCGACCCCTTTTGCATTGCGGTAGCTAAGCTGAATGTCGGGTATAAACTCTGATGGGAGCCGCGCATGGGCCAACTTTACGCATTAATTGCGAAACATCGGCCAGAGGGACAAGAAGCAAGGCACTGTCGGGATTTACCTAAGCCCTGAGGGAACCGGCGCTCGGTTGGTATTGGCGCCGGGGAGTAACGGGCAAAAGAGTTAATCATCCTGCGCCAACGGAAAAGGTATATTTGTACGCGCCTTTGTGAGACGCCGACCGCACACAGCGACACCTCGTAATATGACTCTTTTGCAAGACGATCCACCCTTATCGACTTTCACAAAAAACGCGCGTCATTAACCAATGCAAGTGACATCCAAATAAATGCGTCCATACTGATGTTTCAACTTGTATAGGGCGCCGCTGGTTTTCGTTTTCCAAAGGGACGAAATAATGGCGGGTATTTTCTTCCTCGCGCACGGGCTTGAATTATTTATTTTCGTCTCGTTGCCGAGGCTCAAAAAGAGCGCTCCGTCGACAAAGTCACGCTTTCATTTTGCCGACAACTTTACGGGTAATTGTAACTGGGAGTGCTGTCGCGTTAATTCCGCGCTCTTGCAGATATTAGCCAGACCACCGTGAAGAATAGTTGCTTCGGCTTTATGCAATTATGCAAACGGTCAAACTTTTATACACGCCACCAAATCAGTCCTGCAAGCCACGATCGTGGCAGAACTTTTTCACTCGATAAATAAACTAAAAAAATAGTGCAATCGGGCATCGCCGAACATCCGGGATTAAACGCGAGATTTGTTTATTAAATGTGAGGGTAATCAAATGCTGGTATAGTGATGAGTTATTATGCGATTTATGCGCGTGTACTTTAGCGTCATTTAATTGAAATTTGTAAAGTACAACGGAAATCGTGACATTTTCGAACAATGTTTTTATATAATAATAAGAACAATTTAATAATTTGAATTTACATTTTTGATTTTAAAAAAGATATGCTTTTTATTAGCGAAAGTTTCAAATATTTAACTATAATAAAACTTACTATAGTATTCCAAACCAAATATCGACATATTTGGTGTATATTGCAATTACTTGAGCAGTTAATATTTTCACTTCAAATCAAGTGTATAAATTAAAGATTCGTATACAGTGTACTTTTATTTTTAATTATACTCGTATGATTCTATTTAAAAATTGATTTAAACCTTAAATCACATTGTATATGTAAATGTTTTTTTAAACTTATAATTCAAACATATATAGTTTTGAAATATGTATTTGCTACCCGTCAGCATTTTTATTTCATTAAGAATGAATCATATAATTCTCCACATAATTTACAAACATTTTATATTTTACATAAATCCTTGAATTTAAATATTATTTATTTTAATTCGTGTATTACAATTCATAATTTGATTAAAGTTTTTACAATGAATTTTATTAAATAAACTTATAACAGAATCAAATAACATTCCAACATAAAAAGCGGGTTTTTCATCGTAATGGATCATGTCCGAAAAATTAGTCTTTTTATTCAAGTAAAAACTGATTGACAAAGATAAATGGTATATAAAGAGACTTTTTTCTTGCTTACAAGGCGTGAAAAATTGTCTATATTATACTTTTCTTCTATTTCTGGTTCCCCTAGTAATATTGTCCCGTTTCTGTCAGATATGTAACAAAAACTAATACAAAAACTTTTTCATTAATTCATTTAATATATAAAAACAAAATTAATGCGTAACAAATGGTATTCAATTTATTTTCGTCGTTTGTAACAATTAAAGTATCTCATTAGAAATCACACGTAAATTATATACAAATTAGAAATTTTAACAACCACTGATTTCAATCAAATAAAATACATATTTTTTGAAGAAAATCTTGATTAGAGAATAAGTATTGTTATATTAAAATTCACCAGCATTAATACCACCCGATGTTCACCTCGAGGATATTGCAGTATTAACAGACGTGCACTGTCAGTTGGATTTTGCACATTGTTTTTTATACGCGTGTGTTAACATATATATGTATGGAAATATACGTGTATGGATGCGCGTGTGAGAATGCAGGTGTATGAGAAGAACATATTCATCTTAGTAATGCGTATTTCCGTCTCGTCTTACTCAAACTTCCTGTAGATGATCAGACATGTTAACACAAGCTCTAATTTCGTCTTATATAATATCATTCCACATTTCGACCCAAAGAGCCACTAATTGCTGAAGATTCGAGGAAGATTCCTCTAAATCCTTCAGTCTTTAGCTATATAATATCCTAAACATTCTCTGTTTAAGTTGAAACTATATATACTTATCATTCGTTAAGGAAACATTAACTCTGGTTATATTTTTAAGTTAGTATTCACTATTAAAAAAGAAATGTTTATAGTAAAACGTGAAAAACGTTACCATAATCTATTCTAAATCGAATATTCTGAATTTAAATCCAGATTAGCAGGCGAATTAGTTTCATGCGGGTACTAATTTCCTTTGTGTACTACTTCATGTATAGTTATAACGAACTTTGAAACCTGTCAATTAGAAGATGAAGATGTACGGAAAAATCAGCGTTAAAATTCCATCTAAATCAAATAAATTCTGTACTGGTATAGGGATTAAAGCTGATATACGTTGCGGTGAGGTTTTATATCAATCAGTCTGTAGCGTCTTGAATTGGGTTTTGCTTTGCTAGTTAGAGAGACTCCGCTGAATAATGTTAAGGTTTTCGGATATAGTACACCACGATGACTACTAGTTAAGATTATTTGATCCTTAATGCCGTCATGTAAAATTAATTCTAACGTATATAATCTGAATTTTTATTAATTATAATTCAAACTAAGATAAATTTTAGCTAGTCGGAGTATACTTAGATACTTGGATGAATGTTTCAATCATAGATCATAATTTTACAAATAAATATGTAATTAGTAGCAAATATTATGTAAATAGACAATAATAAAATTGGATAAAAGATCTTCAGTTTATTTATGTTAATGTTGAAATAGATTAAAATATATTTAATTGTAAATAACAAGAAATAATTCCTAATATTATGTTATAGGATAAGGACAATAGAAAATCAACATTTTAGGATTACACAAATTACAGGTAAATATAAAAATCTTTCACTCATTAAATTTCGTGCTAAAAAATTGTTTAAGCGACATATCTAAGTATTATACAAGTTACTTCGACATATGTATCATTTTTGAATGATAAATTCCTTGAAAATATCGATCAGATTATCGTGTATAGATCATGTATTTCTAATACTTAATATAGAAATAATTATTTTATTGAAAATATTCAACAATAAAACGTTTAAAGGTATTGTATAAGTGTATAGGGGAAATCAGAGATTGTATTAGCATGTCTAACCTTTATGAACATCGGCAAAAATGAGAGAACGAAATATGCAAGTTCAAAACATCTCTACCTCATCTCATTTTCTTCCGCACGCGATTAAATGCGAACGAACATGTACTAAAATACATTCTCAATATGTAAAATCTGACAATAATTTTTGCAATGCATACCAAAAATGCCTGATTGTATTAAAAAGTACATAGTATGCTTTTATTTAATCTAGCTAAACATGTTCTTTAAAAGCTAAATACGCTTTTTAATGCGTTTAATAAGAAATTTTGTTATTCTTCGTTTGTCATATATATCTGCGAAAGTTTTTATTTTATGCAAAGTACACTCTTTAGAAATATTAAAGTAGAATTTCGAAAATTAAATCAAGTTTGAAATGTGATATTATCAGTTATTTATCTACAAAGAAATAAATAAAATTGTTTGACGACAACAAATTTACACGTGTGTAATAACATACGTATTTTGATGTTCAATTTTATTACGTAACAAATTATATGTGGTAAACAAAAATATTCATCCCGTTTTACATTTAATGTAAACCGAGGGAAATTAAAAAACTAACTTTTATTTTAATTATGTCCAATATTTCAAATTCCTCCGCAACTTATTGTTTTTAAAAACTTTCTCCATACATCTCTGAAATTCAAACTTGATTACAAAATCATAAAAGAAACTTATTGTGACTTTAAATTCTTTAAGTTGTTTTTGAACCACAGGAAAGCATTGAGGTCCACATTTGTTATTTAGTTGCCCACCGAACGAGTGAATTTGGACACCTGAAAGAAAACGTGAGATCCTCAAAATGTCATCTGCTGGGTATGAGCCAATCGACAACCATTATCCACCCGCGAGAGCCGGTATTTGGGTCTCTGAACTTTTGTGACGCGATAAAAGTTGCATGACTTCCCTTGTGCACACGATTTCCGTCAGCTTCCGCGTCGCTGGCTATGCTAAGGCTGCTTGATTATCGTCTTTAAACGGAGGAGAATCTCATTTCGACACGCGCCATACCTCCGTCACTTTAATAACCCTCGCCCGACGTTGAAAAAGAAGAAAAAAGAAAGTACACGTATACAAAGTGTATCAAATTGCTGCACCTTTGAAAGTAAATTTGCAATTTAAGCAAATCGTTCGATGATACTCACAAATAATAGATAATGAACGAAAATTACGAACCAAGTCGTATCCTTTTTTTTCTTTTCGATATTTAACGAAGCCTATTTTGTATCCAAAACTCCACTCTACTATGGTTCCGTTGAGATTGCTGAAGTGGTCGTTTCTTCGTCAATAAGCAAAATAATATCCTTTCACTTGATAAGTGAATTATTTACCGCGTTATTTGGCCAAATAAAAATTGTTACACTTCGCTGGAAACCACTTTAACCGAGAACCGTTCGACGATTCGATCCAAATTAATAGCCACCGACAGGGTTTGACTCACTTCCAAGGAAGCAATTTTTAAATTCGTTACGAAAATTTGCAAAATATAAGTAACTCGATCTCGGCGCGCGTAATCTCGTGACATGTACTTTTATAATTGACGCCGCGACTTTGGTGAAAAACTTCGCCAGGGAATCTGAGTTCCACTGGAAGTTATTAACAAGTGACATGTCACGGTGCTGGCGTGGCTCATAAAAAGTCTTGTTTACACGGTGTTGTCGGACGAGTGTGACAAGTTGGCGCAACAAAGAGCGACGATACTGAATCTTGTAACGCGATTAACAAGCAACTATGCAGCAACAAGTTACACCCGTCATCGATTATTTAAGTTTCGCAATATCTGATGCGGTGCGAGGTGTAAAAGTTGCAAATTCGCGGATGAAATGGCTATCGGACGCGCGAGTCGACCGGATGGGGTGCGATTTGCGGGCAAAGCAGCCGGTTGTTTTTGCGCGAACGGCGCTCAAATGATTTCGCAAGGTAATCCGATGTTTTAAATATATGCCAACAGCGCTCGATAGTAAATTATTATCGGCCTAAGTCGGCCCATCAATTGGCATAATTTTCACTGCTATCTACGCAGCGCGCAGATTATCATTACTCTCTGTCAACAGTTTACGCCCGATAATAGGCCAATTATACATACCCGAGCGATACCCGTGGAACCTCATTAGCGATGCACGGAACTAATTTGGCATTAATCTCCAAGTCAAAGATCTCAATGTGATCTAATAGTCATTAATACATTGTATCGGAGTATAATGCGAGAATGAATGTTGGCGCAGTCTGTGGGACGAGCATATATCTATCTACGGCAGACAGATATTTCAATATTTAACGCCGGATGAAAAGCAATCTTATTTATAAGGTGGAAAATGAGTGCGCTCTCCTCGCATCTGACTCGACTTTAAATCCCTCTATAATATCCCACATTATGCATGAAAAAAGCTTCCAGCATTGAGAAATATAGTGCACGCGTTCTATTGTTACGATAGGGTGTTATGTTAGCGTACAGAAGCGACAGCATTTGACGGTCATGTTTATACCGAGTCCTCCAATACCCCGTGCGATACGCTACCGGCATAAATTTCGAAAAGAATTTGAATACATTCTTGTTAAAGGGGCAGTTTTATGTTATCCACGGCCACGCGAAAGCAAATTCCCGCTCGTCTCCGCGCCCTTTGTGAACAACCTTCCCTCCGCTTTCTTTCAGTTTCCGACGTATTTCTTACATATGTCTGCAGCGTTGCCGAATTCTATTACTGCAAATATTATGATGCCGAGCAACTACGGTTCAGCGCCGAATTACCGACGCGCCACAAAACACGCAATATCGCGCCGCGCGCGATTCTCAAAAAAGGCGCACCAGTAAATCTACGCGAACGCACCCGGCGTACGCAAATCCCATCTCGATCTTAGGAAATACGGCGTGTTATTAAAGAAAGTCGATTCTCCGCTTTTTGAACACAAACTCGCGCGCGTTTAACCCCAAACTCCTCTTGATAACCACAATAACGATAACAATAATAAAGATGACGGCGTTATCAAAATATAAGATAAGAAAACGAGATTGAGAATTTCCAAGCAAAAATGTACATTGCGAAAATTCAATTTTGCCCCGGCACCGCAGGCACCGTTTGACAGTGAAATTAATTTCTCATAACAGGCTCTTTACTTCTTGCAAAATGTCTCGCAGTTGTCCCGCGGAGATGGGCAATTAATGTAATTGCAAAAACATTTCGTAAGTCGAACCATCGTAACGTCGTAAAGTATGAGTCGCTTCAAATTGTGTCATTATTTTCATTCGTTGCAAAAAAAAACAGGAAAAAAAGGAAAGCCGGTTTTTCTCTCCGCGTTTTCTTTCATTTTTCTTTTCACCGCTCCCCTCTCCACGTCACTCGTCGTGCCACTACGAAACGACGCTGTTATTGAAGAAAAATAATGGACCTATGGCAGCGCGAACTTCCTCCGCGGCACTCAAATCGATCATCACGAGCTTCCGAAACATTCGATGCATTATACCAAACTTGTTCCTGATCATTAAACTTCTTTAAACTAGCGCTGCCGCTGCGATATTTAAAACGAGAAGTTCTTGTGTTTGAGCGTGCAAATTAATTTCAAAGAACAGGCAAACGATATTCGTGCCTTTCGCATCAAGTGCCTTTGGCCCCTTGGAGTTGCAAAAGTTTTGCACATTTTTCGCATTATTTAAACTTTGTCGAGCTCGTGCTTTTTTTGCGCGAGACTTTGCTCTTTCACAAGACTCGTGTGCCTTCGATAAAATCATCAATGTTATCTCCGTCTTATGAAACTCTATATTTTCATTACAACCATCGTCGGACATTTTTTTCATAATTCAACTTGAATCAAGTTTTCGCTACAAGAACTTCAACTTCAACTTCATTCCGCGAGTTTTTAACTAAAATGATTAATTGACTATCTCTGGTTTGTGTTTAAACGAAGATGAATTTAAATAGTCGCAAGATTTAATCTTTGATTTTGCATGGATTTGTTTGAGGAATTGCGGTGACATAAATTATTCAATTTCAATGTTTTACTTGACGTGACAAAATCTTGAATTAATTAATTAATTAATTTTCATGCGTCGTGCAAAATTTGATACCTTTTTAATGTCATATTACTTTAAATCTTCAGAATTTACAATACGTGAATTTTTGCAACCGTGTATCAAGTGGCAAATTCTGTTTAATAATAAATAGTATTGATGATCAAAAAGCGACGGACTTGTTCTCAAAAGTAGTCACATCTTCAAATGTAAAGACATGTTCAGAAACGCATGCAGAATTTTAAAATCTTGTGATGTAATACCATTCTTACTTTTTGCTGCAACTTACTTTCTTTAACGTCTCATTTAAATATTTTGTGTGAACTTTGAATAAATAAATGAAAAATTATTTGTCATGAGTTAAATTGAAACTATAATGAGTAATTGATAATACATTTTGAGACATTGTCCCATGTAATATCTACTTGGGATAATACTAAGTCAATGTAAAAAAAAGGATTTATATCAGATGAAATTTTATTGCATTTTTACTATATTTCATTAATTTACGGTTCTCTAACATTAATGTAACGTTAACGGTTTTTAAAAATAATACTGAACATGTAAGCAATAAGGAGAATACAAACTTCCAGAATACTACAACATCTACCGTTAAGGTCAATTTGATCTAATGAAAGATCTTGTTAATATACGGACAAGATAGATTTAGGTCATAATGTCACATGATATGATACACTACTAAACTATATCTTGAATAATAGAAAACACAAAAAATGACTACTTATTTATATCTTATGATTTAAAATATTGTATACTACAATTTTTGCACAAAACACAAGAAAAGTATTTGTAAAATTTTAAACATTAATTCAGATTTTATTTATCTTGCGAATAAAAATATTGAATACTAAAGGAATCATGATCCATTCATCTTTTATAAAATTATACATATATAAAGGATATCTGAGACTGAGAAATTTATCTCGCTTTAAAATGAGGTGCACGATACCTCAGAATGTTGGCGTATTTGAAATATTTACACTTGTTGAATGTAAAGTTCAACTCTCATTATATTACTACGGTTACAATGTCGCTTTATGAGATCCACATTATCACTTATGATACCATTATCGTATTGACGAAATACGATAATTCAGTCATATATTCAAGGTATGCGTTATGTTTTCACGTGAACCATATACTAAAATCTCTGGAATTTTGCTTACTAATTTATAACATTAAAATATTAAAAATAATCTATTTTGATTAAAACTCACATTGTACAATTGACATGAAAAAATACGATAAATAAAACTAATGAAATAAAAACTGAAATTTTTATGTACTTATTCTAAGGAACAAGTTTTTAAAATTTAATTCATATTTATTCTACGTTTATTATCTAATTTGATCAAATTTGGAAGCTAGATTATTTAGAGTAGTTGTTAAAATTAATTTTAAAAAAATAATATAAACAATCATAATTCATAATGTGTCTGTGAAAGAAATATCATTCCTCATACTTTAAATTTTCTTTCATATTGCAATTATAATAATCCACAATCCGCATTCCTACCCAGTTTTTGTTTACTCCTTCCTTGTCAAAAAATTACCCTTTTTATTAGCTGTACTTTTCATACCGTGAATTTCTATTTATTAATTATTTCTTTTAAACATATTTTAAATACATTTTATTACCATAAAATCATTGCAGATTTTTTTGTAAAATCTAGCTAGTTTTGTCCCTTAATGAAATAATCATTATCATTATTGTCACTCACAAAATTCCTACATATTTTACATTATATTCATTTACACAACAATATATGTATATGTATATTGTAATAATTGTTGGTAATGATTTTATTATTATTATTATAAATATGTATATTTATTTAATATTTAATATTCATTTAATTTTTATGACCAAATTATCACACAATATATATTAAAGCTGTTCATTCATTCTCCGTATTTTTATTCAATTAAATTTCATTTTGTCATTTTGTATCTTTTGTATTTTCATTTATTTTCTCCTAATATAGAAGATGTGTCTCCTAGGATTCTCTACGTATCCTCAGGAAACAACATCAAACTAAATAATTTCCTCATATAAACCTCTCCATATCTTACCTCAACACCATACAATTTAATATTTGTGAACATGAATGAAGGTATCGTTCAGTTTATTTTTTCTGATAATATTATAATATAGTTCAATATATTTAATACTACATTTTATAAATTTTATGCCCGCCTTATATTCATTCTATATTATTTCATATCATCTAAATTTTATTTAATCAATTTCGCTTCGTAGTTCTTCATATAACTCGAGATTAGATTCTATAAATCATTTTAACCCAAAATCTTTATAAAATAAGATTGGATTAAGTTCAGATTACTGTAAAACTTATCATTTTTGAATCATCAATTTATGAAATTTTGTTTGTCATTCGGATTTGTTCGTGATATATGAATATGACATTTGTAATATTATTTTCTGATCAAACATATTTTAAGAGTTTTACATTTTACCTTTCGGACTTTGATTATAAAATCTTGTTACAGTTTTATTTATACGTAGTAGTAATTATAATCTTATTATTAGAATATAAGATATATGTAAAAATTTCACTTATAAAGAAAATATAAATAAAGTTTAACGTAATAATATTAATTAATATTAATAAAAGTGCAATTTTATTTATCGAACTATATGTTTGTATATAATTTACTTATAATCATAATTGTACAATTTGAAGACACAAAGTAATTATATTAATTAATCAATATTTATGAGATATTCGTGAACCAGAAATATTAACTTTCAACAATTTTATTAAAATAAATATTTACTTCCTTAACAAAATTTTTCGATTAACGTTTACTTCTTTTGTTTCGTTTTGTATGACTCAATATAAATTCGAGGATGGATGTGAATTGGGGGATTTAGTAGTAAAGCATTTTATAAGGAAATGAAACGCCTCGGGTTAAAAGTTTGATTACTTTGCACCGAAACATGTGAGGAACTTATTATATCTCCTAACACTGAGTATATAAAAATGTATTAATATATATAATATTAAACGAACCATGCAATACTGTTTTTAAATAAAAATATATGACGTCTTTGAAACAAAGAAAAAATATGCATTAATTACTTAATTAAAAAAAAGAATATATATTGTCATTTCGAAAATTTAGTTTACATAATATATAAGATAACACAATCTCTTCCAGCATAATAACAAGTTATATAACTAATTTCATATTCATAATTAGAATCTTCATAGTATTTTTGGTGTAAAAATTAGTCTACAAAAGCAAATTTTTAGTAGTATTAGTACGGATTATAATGTCGACTTTAATACATGTCACGTTATTACGCCTGCAAAGGTCCTGCAACCCTTAAGGCATTGTTAGGGTTGGTTTACCCCTGAAGAGTAGAAAGATTAATTAACTTTTTTATATTAAAAAAAAACGAATACTTTTTCCATGTTTTCAAGTTGTGTTAATTTAAGATTTAGAAAAACTTTACTACATATAAATATTTCGTTTTTTAAAAAATTGTATAATTGCATAATTTATATATTCATACTACATATTTTGTATTTATTTGTACAGAACATCGATTTTATATATATATAGTTATGGTCTATACAATGTATTGAATTACAGATATAACATAAAATTACATTTAACACTAATATGATTTAACAAAAATCTGTAAACCTTATACACTGAGAGAAATTTGATAGTAAAAATTAGCATGAATAATGGTAATTGAGCATTACGACTGAAAAATGATAATTTTTAACATGTTTCTTGTTAATTTTTACGCGACAACATTTTTTGCGCGATTTTTTAACACGTTTTGTGTTATATGTAAGATTTTTAACATATTTTATCCAAAATTTTAACACAAAACATGTTAAAAATTATCATTTTTCAGTCATAATGCACAATTACCATTATTCATGCTAATTTTTACTACCAAA
>JABFQC010004622.1:0-12472 GCA_022817085.1 Psilanteris sp. ZL-2020
GAGAAGAACATAATTGAAATTTTACCGTAAAGTCAACGAAACGGACCCCGGATGGAACAAGCTTCAAATTTGCTTTACAAATTGTGGCAAACGTGTAGCGAAACTACTCTGTTTATGCTACTTTTTTACCGTAATTCGTAAGATAGATTCGAAAATTTGTCGGAAATGCAACTTTTTTAAAACACAAAGCGACATTTGAGTCATAATAATTGTAAAAGATATTGTGCGTTTGATTAAGAAGCCTAGGCGTCTTCATTAAGTCACTTTATGTCTTAAATAAGACTTATATATTGTACACCGAGAAAACTGAATTGTACAATATGAATAGTAAGACATCGTGGATACTGATTGGTTAAGACAAATGAATGTAGCAATATGATTGGTTAAGAAGATTAGTATATTAAGTAGTCAAGGTTATACAATATGATATAGTTTCATTCACAATTTGGGTTTTTTTTGGTACAGTACGATTTCCTCAGTGTACACGTAGAAAAATATTGCATTAAAAAGTATTGAAAGTTCAGTAAAAAATATTAAAAACAAAGTAACTCACGAACAAAACAAAAATTCAGTCAGAAAATACCGAACTTTTACTGTGAACATTGGTGAATTTTTGGTATATATTTACAAACATTCAACAATGTTTACTCAAAATTCGGTAATTTCTAACTGAAATTTTGTTTTGTCCTTGAGTTACTGTGATTTTTATATTTTGTGGACTTTCAGTAATCTTTAATGCGTAATTTTTCTACGTGTACATTTTTACCAGTGAGCACGTGAAAAATAATGATATAAATCCAATACAAAATGACTAAGTTGACTGCACGGTGTTGATTCAACACAGAAAATTAGACATTAAAACGAACAATTTGTTTGAATAAAAACAATCGAATTCTAAGCAAAAATAACTGATGTGTTTATAAACACGCTATGTCTAAAACAGTATACAATTAACACACACCTATTTGTAGTTCCAACATATTTGGACTTTTTTAAACTAAACCGTTTTTATATAAATTTAATGCCCTATTTTTTCCCGCGTGTAAGGTAATTTTTGTCAAATTTTCACAAGCTCCCAACTTTTGCTATCGAGTCTGATAAAATTTGCAGGATTATTTGTATCAGTGACGATGAGTTGTATTTCGCATTTCGCGGCAGCACCAACGCGCGAGACCAGTTTCTTGAACAATAAATAGAAAATGTTTATTGATGCAGCGTCGCTTAAAATAAAGCATAAATAATTTAATTCGAATTGTTATCGCAATGTACTTTCTGCGGTAGTCACTCAGACAAGTGACCTTATTCATGGTATGCAATTAAATTTGTAATTGATGATTCGTTTAAACAAAAAAATAAAAAAAAATAATAAAAAAATAGAAATAATTAATTGGTTCTGCATTAAAAAGTGTCAAATCGGGGATGTTTATTTTTAAATAAAAATTTGTGTTTCCTTACTATATTAGATTTATCATATTGCGCAAGGTATATGGCACATCGGTTGCGACTTAGTTAATAAGTATTAGCAATATTTTGATAGTCCTATTAATTAAGTCTTATATAATTTCTGTTTAAAATTACCATACTTTTTAGAAACGCGGTCAGAGATGTTATTTCTCAATTTAATTTCAGTACAGTATGGTAATAAATGATTATAACTGATTATTCCAATTTTATAAATTTTTATTCAATACAACCAATCTTTTTTTTTAAATTTACAATAAAGCCTGCAATAACGCAAAGGAAAAATATACTGTCTCGAAACTTTACACTTTTACAAGGTCAATAATGTTAGAAAACATCATAATTTTTCACTGATTTATTAATAACTTTTCTGCTTATAACAATAAGCTATTAAAAAACGTTAGCCCTACTTTTGTTTAGAGCTTATCTTCTATTAAATCTGCCATTTATCATTACAGATCAATTTTTTAAATACTTTTATTATAGTACTTTGTTTTATAAAGTAATATATTGGCATTTTTTTTCTCTTTTTTCCAATTATACACTGAGAAAAAAAGTTGCAGTATAAATTACTATACCTTTTGACATGAGCAGACTAATTGAATAGATGTATAGAAAATTACTATATTATAATGACAACTTTTTTTATTTATATAGTAAAATTTGTTATATAGTATAATAAAACTAGAAGGAATTTTGACACATTTTTTTACATCATATAATAAATATTGTTTTAATGGTATAGTAATTTTGTAAATATCCTTCAAAGTATCATTCGAACGCCAGAAGGTATAGTAATTTATATTATTTTTTTTTCTCCGTGTAATAACAGTTTTTAAAATGCTTATATACTACTCCACATCAAATTGATATACTTTCGAGAATAATTACGACGCTTAGTGGCAAAATATTGTACTACCTATGATGAGGTTCACCGATTTAAGTGACAAACTAACCTTCCATGACATTTTACTGTTTGAAAAAATTGTGATTCTTATTTTAATATTAAGTCGATGAAATTTTATAATAAAAATCATAATATCTTAATTAAAACGCTAGCGTCTTAAATTAAGACACTCTTAATCTTAAATTAAGATTCTTATTTGAATATTAAGTCAATGCAATTTTAGAACAGGAATAAAGTCTTAATTTAGACATTTGTGTCTTAAAGTAAGACGTTTAATTGTAAAGAATTATTAACGTTTAAATTAAATAATATATGATTATTAACCTATAAAACGTATTGTTGGTTCTAATACCTGTATTTGATAATGTGCAATTGTTTTATATGTTTGAAACGGTTATTTATATAGTTAATTCAACTAAATGTCATTTATGAATTATATAAAACGTCTTTGATAGATTTTTGGGCTGCTCTGAACATACGATTTAGTTGTTGGGTTAGTATACTAACCCGAGAATATTGCTGATTCAACCATATTTCTACAACTATATGCTAGAATTTTTTTCCGTGTATATTTGAGACTCATATAGTGTTTTTTGCATTTTAAATAGATTTATCAGAACATATTCATATACGACAGCCACATGGTCTGTCCATATATTTCTACCCTACACTGAAAATAAAAGTTTAACAAAGATGGACCATTTTTTCCATTCTAAAAATTTTGTTTACAAAGAATTTTTTTTTCTTTTTTTGTACAAATACAATTTCCATTTCATCGCTCTGGAAAAAAATTGGTCATTTCATGATCCGATAAAAACGAAACCATCGATTTGACACCGAAATTAATGTTATCCGTGTCCGAAGTTAATTCAATTTCATAGTAAAGTATGTATTACTATCTTTATCTATTAAATTAATGTTCACACGAGTGAGAGTGTTTGGGAATTATTTGAAATAACTTTTTCAGTGCTACGAATGCAGTCATTCGCTTGGTCTACTTATTAATAAGGCGCCAATCGATTAAACAAACGTGTCATTAAGACCCAGCATTCGCGCGATATTGTACGAAAATCAATACAGCAACACCTAACGAAATTTTATCCGGAATTGAAGAATCCGTTGCATCAGCGTATATCAGCATATATTCGTATATCACACGAATTATATATATATAAATTATACATATGTGCCGTAATCGGAAAGAATCCGCTATTGACGATTTTGGGCGCGGAATATCTAACGTTCGAAATCTAGATCGAAAGGCAAATCTCGCTGCGATTGAATTAAACGAACCGTCAATAATCCATGTCATTATCAAAGTCAATTACAACGGGCCGACGAAACCGGCGTAATTAATTGACAGCCAATCCGCGGGCGCGTTTCAACGGCCCGTAAAATCGGCGCCGCGCGTCGACTTCAATTAGTCGGATTCGGCGTACTTATCGCGGCTTCATAGACGAGCGTTAAAAAGGAGACGAGCGCAACGTCATGCCCATAAATATTGTAGTCGAGCGAAACGGATGCTGCAGGCCGAAAGCCGTAGCCGCGGGGCGAGGAGAGGGGGAAGGGGTGGCGGGACGGCTTCGAGAGAGGATTTAAACGAACGTCGAGTAGCGGGGCGCGGGACAGCGAGAGATAGACGGACTGGCGGAGCGATGCGGGCGGGGGCAAGAGAGGGACGGAGAACGAGAGGACCGAAGAACCGAGTGAAAAACATAAACAAGGGGTTAAATAAAAAAAAAAGAAAAAACAGAGAGAGATAGAGAGAGAAAAGAACAAAAAAAGGAGGGGGGGCGAGCGTTATCTGCGTCCTCTTACGATCGCGTGCGCATAACTTCCCTTCTTAAGCCTCCGCCACGGACAGTTTCGTACGGTCGCGGAATTTCTGTAGCCTTGAGATAAATATAGCGATTAGGCTAGAAAATCCCTCTGAAGACGATCCACGAGCCCGGATTCAAAATCGAGACGCTCCATCTTCGTTTGATGACGCTCGATCAAAACTATGATTTCCTGTATTTCTTAGACGACGGTAAAGGTAACGGCGGCGCGGATAAAAAGGCGCGCAAGGGAAGGGGGCGGGGCGTGATAGACCGTTGAAGCCGACGGGCGCGGGAGGAGGGGCAATCGCGAGACGGAAAGACACACGACGATGCGTGCGACGCCGCCAAAGGTTGTGCACCTCGCGGGATGAAGCCGAGTTGACAACACAATGCAATCGTTACGCGCGGCTCAGCCTTGACTCGCGCTTATCATTATTATTATCGGCGTCCCGCGCGCTCGCGGTCTCTTCGGCGGTCAAATTGCCTCGGCTCCGCGCTCGTTACGGGAGCGGGCGCTCCGCCGAAACCGATGCACTTGCGCAACTCGCCGAGTTACGCGGCTAGCGCGGGTCGGTCGTTTCCGCTGGATCCGCGGCGTTCGAGGCATCGACTCGCCGTCGGAATTCGCCTTGGCAGTGATGACGTCACCACGCCGTCGGTTGGCCGAGGTTATGATTGGCGAGGGGCGCGGGGTTGCGATTTATCGCCGGTCGAAAGCAAGGAAGAAGCGAGACTCGAACGACGGGCGTCGTGACCTTGACGGGCGCGCGCGCAAGAGAGGATTTTAGACGTGGCGGAAAATGAACTCGCTGAGTTGAGAGTCAACGACGCGCTTCGGCTTTCGAATGGTTTTTGTCGATCGTGAAGAATGGGCGGGTAAGCGGTTCCGTACGCGTGTTGGTCGGCGCGCGACGAGGTATCATTTAAAAGAAGCCGCGGCACGCCCGCGCCATCTGTGTTATCCATTTCAGTGACCGATACAATCGGCCGACTGGCACATGTAGAAAAATATTGCATTAAACAATACTGATAGTTTCATAGATAAATTTCAGTTAGAAAATACCGGACTTTTACTGTAAACATTGATGAATTTTCGGTATATATTTACAAACATTCGTCAATGTTACTGAAAAATTCTTTAATTTCTAACTGAAATTTTGTTTTTTCTGTAAGTTACTGTGTTTTTAATAATTATTCAAATTTCAATAATCATGCATTAATGCATCCTTTTTCTGCGTGTTTTGACAGGAAAACGCGTCGTGATTTTGTCAAATAAACGACATTCGGCCGAATAATAGACGATAAACGATTGGCGGAATTGCCGACATAACCTTGCATTTGAGGGGGTTAATGCGAATGTAAACAGCGATTTTGTAAAGTCGAGTTTTTGGTACGATATGTTCGTGAATTCTTAATTAATTCGTTCCGTCCTTTCGTTTTATTCACGCCGATGAACGTTGGCGCGCATGAAATGCAACTCCGTCACGCGCGCGCGCAACTTTCGAAACGTTGCATTTGATTGCTTCGTCGAGTGTATTTTCATTTCATCGATGCGCTTCGAATTGACGTTCAAATTGATTTCAACGGAGAGTTGTCGGGCGTTCTCCTACCGGAGAAGTTGAAAATCAACGAAATTTAGGTGAATAAACAAATACAAGTTACGCGTATAATACACGGCACGAAGTGGAAGATAGGGGCCGATCTGCCGATCTAGAGAGCAGCCGACCGTCGGACGAAAGTGAGTAGCTCGTGTCGGGAGTGACGGACGAAGCCGCGCCATCGGTGCCGCGAATAAACAATAATGCGCGTTAATTCTGAACACAGCGCTCGGCCATGTTATTCAACCGATGACGTTGCCGTTTATTTATAGATCAACGTTTTCGAGCAGATGGCGCCGCGCGCGCCACAATTCATGAATTCGGTCTCGGGCCGAGATGTCGCGCGTGTTCATTCATCTCGCGGAACTTAATGAAGTCCAGGACGCGCCGCGCGATGAGCCCGTTTGGTCCTGCGCGAGTGCCGTCAACCCAGGTGGCGCTCTACGTGCAACCCGACCGGACGTGGGCATAGGTGGCGCCGCGATCGCCCAACCCGGGCCATTGTCTTTCATAATTGGTCCGGCCGTCCCCATCGCTCCATCTCTCTCTTTCTTCCTCTCTTTGCCCCTCAATATCATCGCCGCAGAGTACGCGACCGAGCGCGCCAAGTCGTCGGCTTCGGTTGGCAGCAATGGGACTCGCGGCGACCTACTTGGCGTACCTCGACCCTCGCATCGATTCAACGCTCAACCGAAATAATCCGCGCCGATTATATGTACATACGCGCGCGTATTTGCGTATGCACGCGTAACCGAGCGCGGGCTCCGATCGATCGGGCGTCGTCGTCGTCGAGTCCGACGGCGCGTGGATCGCCCGGTGAAGTACGCCCGTCCCCGCCAATAACCGGTATCGCCCCCGACTCGGCGCCTTTTTCCGTCCGCGGCCGTGGTGGAGGGGGGGGGCGACCCGACGGGGGCGTAAAAACCGCCGAGCCGAGCGCGATCATGCTCGGCGGCCGATCGGCCGAGATCGCGCGGGTTCAAATGCCAATCGACGTGGCGTTGACCGGCCACGCGATTGCGCGTCGCTGCGTTGTATCGGATTATCGAAACTGAAAGTCGCCGGAACGAGAATGACGAAATCCGCGGGCACTCGGTCAACGCGGGCCACCGACTGCCGTGGACCAAGTGACTTGCAGCAACTCGAAAACCGACGTCGTCGTCGGCGGTGTTGTTCCGAAGAGTGGACATTCCGACGACGACGACAAACGACTTCACGCGAATTGGCTTATCGGCTTTCCAGCGATTTATGCACAGACGTCGTGGCGTTGTATTGTTTTATTAGAATTCGAACTGATATTTTTATACGATTCTTCCTGGGTGAAAGCAAATATAGAATTATTATGTATTTAAGGGAATAGTAGAGTCGGTGCAATAACTTTGCAACAATGGAGTATAAATATGATTACGTGAATGATCTACTTTGAAGACTTACTATTTCTTTTTTCTTTGCTACAAGTTCATGCTTATTTAAAAAAAGCGTATTAATAAATTATAAGTATTTGTCGAACGCGTAATTGCAGACTGAATTTAATTTTCATGAAATATGTAAATGTTCAAATTGAATTTCATTTGACCAAGTAATTAAATTCTTATATATCAATACCGTTATTTATTAATTATCCGTGTCTTTAGATTTACAAACCATATATAATATTAACAAAAAAAATTAAGTACTAAAATTTAAATTACTTACGTTTCAATGTAAATGAAATTATTTATGAATTATCTTAATATAATGCATTAATTATTGTTGTTTTTTTGTGTGTGTATTTATAATCATTAAATTTGATTTTATTTAACTTCACTATGAATTAACATCAATAATCAGTTGAGGGAATTAATTTTAATTTTAATATTCAAATTTGTTTTTAGATACATTTTACTGTTTTAATTTTCAGATGCTTTGCACGAATTATTTAATACACAGCGTATGCCAATTGCATAATTTGATTATTTATTATTCATGATGGCAGAATGATATAATTTAATTGCAATTAATGTATCTTTTACTTTGTCAAAAATATCATGGTAAGTTATTTGTACAGTCCAAATTGCCAAAATTATGCTGGAGAATGCTTTTTATAAATTGACAAATATATGATCTGGAAATAATCCAAGTTT
Source organism: Psilanteris sp. ZL-2020 (assembly GCA_022817085.1). Taxonomy (NCBI): domain Eukaryota; kingdom Metazoa; phylum Arthropoda; class Insecta; order Hymenoptera; family Scelionidae; genus Psilanteris; species Psilanteris sp. ZL-2020. Next base: position 7,910 of record JABFQC010004622.1, read on the forward strand.
CTGATGCTTGTTAGTTTTCCATTTGTCTTGACACAAGAACAATAAATTCATGAACAATTCTCACAAATCTAATCGATCATGAACTAACACTCCTATGCTATAGTATTATCAAATTAATTGTTCTAAGTCTGTTCTAGTATTGGCATATTAAATAAAGTTACTTTGGAAATCAATTTACTTCACAATTCAATACAGTAATTTCATAATATTCCAAATAACTAAAATAAATTTTAAATAAATAAAGTTATTTTGAAAGAACACAAATTATATAGATTACAATTTAAATGCTCCAGATTCTAACACTGAACATGCAATATTAATAGATGCAATATCTCTGTGTCATAACTTCAACTAAAATTAAAACTTATTTCTTATAAAAGTGTATTTACTATCTTGATAATCTTGATAAATTGGAATAATACTAACATATATATATATTTAATTTGATTATAATCATGGAAAAAAATTAATTTCATTAATCAAATTTAACTGACATAATGCAATTGCATAGTTGACTTTCATATATATTGATGTTCTATTATAGAGTAATAATAATTTAATACTACTTTACAGTAAATACTATTACAAGGAAAATTCTCAAGAAAATTATTGAAGACCTTTGATAATTTCACTTATTCATGAAGGGGCACTCTCTGATTGTTTTATTTATAATGAAACATCTTTATTCATAATATAACTCCCCTAATATTCATGACTTATTTCAATTTTGAATTTCATACATTCTGTCATTATAAGCCGAATAAGTAATTAATTTAAACAAAACCGACCTTAGATAGTCATTATACTTATTAAATTTCTATTTATATTTACTAGTATTGTATAGTTGAAACTGTCTGAATGAGTGGTTGTATGTAAAAATTTATTATTAATCACAGTATTCTTTTTTCAAAGCATTATTCGATACCATTATAATAATTTTTAGTTAATTTTGAATATTAATCACAAAATGTAATCTTCATTTGTTTTTTGCCTATTCTTAATCTAAAAGTCAAAATGATTATTATAAATAATTATACATATTAATCTCTATTCCAAACGGTTGACATAAATATATTAAGAAATAAATCTTCATTCGATGTAATAATTAATGCAATCATATTCAAACGTTTTTTCAGTCATTATCACTTCGATTCTTCAAAATAGAATAACGCACAAATGTATTATCAATTGTCTTTATAAAATAAATATGCTCATAGTTATGTGTATCTGACTGTTATAAACTGGCATTTATTTATTTGAATAAAAATCAAATTTCTTTTGATGTGAAATTTTATATACAATGTTTGTTGTATAATAGTCAATATATGTAAATCACTAACAATATACTATCTTCTTCTCCAATAACATAACTCATATATTATAATAATTCAATTTGCCAACACATCTGTATCCATTCAATTTCTTTCCCACTTAATCAATCATACTTCCGGAGCATAATCTATCCTCCGTTTCAATACTTTACAAATAATAAATATTAATTTATTCCACGCCAATCAAACAATCTTTGATTCTAAATAATATATTTATAAAAATCCAGTTGTCCTTTACATGACATCTTGTTTGAAAAGTAATTAAAACAACATGTAAGCATCCTAAATAATGGCTAATTTTGATTTGATCACTATTATCGCAACATCCGTTACAGAGAAACCATCGGTATAACTAGAGCGTGACGTCAAAAGCTCGTATGCAGCCCTGTGAGGGCGCGCGCGACGAATGACAGATCCGGGCCGGGTTCGCGCACCGCGAGCGTACTGTGGCTAGGAGAGTGACGTCAAAAGTGAGCGACCAATGACAAACGCGGCGATTCGGCTATGTATCGCTATTAACCGCCTCTCGTATCATCGTCCGGGTTGTAATTCGTGTGTTATTGCAACGAATCCAGTTCGATCGCACCCTGACGATGGTTGACCTGGAAGTCAAATTTTGACAATTACCCAGCATCAATTTGGTACGGAATAGGAGTTCTGAATTCGCGTGGCCAACTGTTCCTATTTCACACCAAACAGTCGTTTGATGCAAGCAAACGCTGACGTTGGCTCCAAAATTCTAGCTGTTTTTTTTCGCCGCCCACTTATCCGCATACTCCTTGAATTTCTAATCTGTTGAATAAAAATTACATCTTTTTAGCTGCTCAAACTATGTTTTGTTGTCTCAAATTGTTCCTTTGATATTAGAAATTTGGGTGTCAATTCAATTTAATGTTATTAAATCATTTTTCAGACTATTTCATCTAAACAATTGTTTCCACTAATGTTTCATAATTCATTTATTCTTAAATTTCATTCCAGTCGGATTCATGATTAAGTACGGAATTATGTAAGTGCATACACAAAGTGCAAATATTGTTTTAAAATAGGCCATGCTATCCAATGTTACAATTCTAATTCAAAACATTATGCCATGTCATATTCTTTAACGTTGATATCAATATTCTAATTATTATATCCACTTTGCCAGTAATGCCTTATCAAGTTCTATATTCTTTTCATTAATAGATTCCATTAAACGTATTTTATTTGACATTCTTTTGTATGTTTGTTTTTTTTTTTTTTTTGTAATAAAATAAGTAAATAAGATTTTATTTGATTATAAATTTTAGTAATTTGGCAATTAATTTTTTGTTCTTTATATTTGTTCATATATATATATATATATATATTTTTTTTCATTTTTGTTTATTAACTAAATCATAAATACTTTTACTTGGGATAGGTTGGAAATGCTCACCAGCAACCGCACAGATCAATGAAAGAATCAACAGCATAGCATAGAATACTTTCAGGTTATGTTAATGGCCTTTCGCGAATCCAATCCTTTCTGTGGACTTGTATTATTCCATTTCTTAAGTATTATTTTATAATTGCTCCAAGTTAATTGTCTCCTTTATCAAAATTACATGTATTAAAACAATAATAAATGCTTAATACCGCAATTCATTTAACGCTTCAAAATATGTATCATAAACTAATAAAATCTGTTTAAAAAGTTGTATATTACTATTATTTATAACTTATATATACATATATATATATATATGTATACGCGTATCAACTCCATACAACATCCCTTTGATATAAAAATTTTCCTCAAGTATTTTTTATTATAATAACTGCCTTTGTTATTTTTATCTTTGTACTTATTACATACCATAATGCCTACAATAAATCAATATCACAAAAGTAATTAAATAATAAAAAAAGACATAATAAAAAACAACTAAAAAAACCAACAAACAAACGAAGAATTAATAATAAATACAGTAAACATAAATTAATACATAATAAATTCTTTTGTTATTCGTGTTTTGCATCATTAATACATTAGCCTTTAATTATGTATGTATTTAGTATAAATTAAATAATTTAAATATAATAATATAAAAAAAAAATACAAAAATGATATTATAATTCAGAACTACTTTGAATAATGTTCTAGAAAATAAATATTCATATATGTCAGTTATTCAACTCCATGATCATATCCGTTCAAAATCAATCTACTGCATATCTTAATTTACTGAACAAAAATAGTTCAAACTGTTGGAGAAGAATACGACATGTAGCCTTTCTTTTTCTACCAAGCATAAAAAGTGAAACGAAGGACAGTACGTAAGTCGAAATGGTGATTTTGATGTTCATTCTGAAATCACAACTACTACGATACTCGACTAAAAATCGATGAGTTTGAAAACATCCTGGCGCAGGTTGTACGTAAAGGGCGGAGGAGACGAGGAGGAGGGGTGGTAAATACAGCGGGGACAGGGGTTTCGACGAGGCATAGAACACGCCGAGTGAAACAACGAGAAAGGAGGAAGGACAGAAGAAAGAGTGAGAACTTGGTCTATCTAACGCGAGTTGAACTGAGACCAACTAATTGGACAAAGACGTCAATATTACGGAAACACTGGCGTGAGTAAGAAGGAGATAATGACGAGATTGCGGCGGTCAGGGGCGGATATTACGAGGGTGCCTGTAACATGAATGTTGTTGCTCAATTTCGAGTAACTTCTTTGTTGAAGCAATATAATATACAACCTTATCAAAATGTGATGATAGTAATTAAAATATAAATATAAAAAATAAACATATATATATATATATATATATATATATATATATATATATGTAAATTAAAATAAATAAATTAATAATTATAATTGAAATATAATATTATGATGAAGGGTATTTTTAAAAATTTGTATTTATATTTATATTTTGGTGTACAACTTTGTTTTTGTAAGACATTTGTAATTATAAATTACAATAGATCAACATAATAATAATAAGAGCAATAACAATTATTAATCTGAAATACATTTTTTCTTAAGGATTTTCAATTGAATGTATATTGTAAATTTACTTTTTAAACTGGAAAAAAATATAAACTTTAAATAAAAAACACCAATTTCATTATAATTTGTTATGGAAGTTTTGTATACTTTCAAGAATAACGACTCAAATGTTGGATAATAGATAACTTTTGGTATTGCCAAGTTGGGAATGTATTATCATTGGATAATTTATAGTTACTGCATAATAG
>JABFQC010004623.1:0-12472 GCA_022817085.1 Psilanteris sp. ZL-2020
CCATTATTGGTTGTGTATTATCTTCTATTCTTTCTGCAACTTTTTGAACTTCTAATTTCTTGGCTGGTGGAGTTGATGCTAATTTCTTTGACTGTGGTTTTAAATTTTGTTTGTCTAATTTAATGACTTTAATTTTTCCACTAGTCTCAACTTCCAACTTATGTTTCAAACTCTTAAGTGGTCTATCTATAAGATGAGATTTTAAAATAATTGGTTCTTTTAATGCTACATTTTCAATAATACGAGGCTTTTCACGTTTTTTTACTGGAACTGAAACATCAGAAAATGGTAACAAAGATGGCGCTATAGATTCTTCAATTTTTTGAGTATCTACATTGAGCACAGTAGATTTTGTTTCAATAGTAATAGGAGGGTTTATATTTTTAACAAATGGTTCTTCAACCTTAATATTTTCTGAATGTTCTACCTCTTTATCTATTGGAATTTCATCTTTTTGTTTATCAAGTAAACTTGTTTTAGATTCTGGTTCTTTAGATATTTTTTTGATTTCATCTGAATCTGTTAGCACTGTATCTAGAAATAAATTAGTTACATTTTCTTCTATAATTTCCCGTTTTGGTTTGTATGGATAATTAGTTATCGCAGATTTAGTCCTAGATTTTACTGGACTCTTTTGAATGCTGTCAATTTCAATTTTTTCAGATTTATTTTTTTCTGTATTAGAATCAACATTAATTTCTTCATTTTCAGTTAATTTAAATGTTTTAAGTTGATGATATTTTAATTTATTATCAATTTGTGTCTCATCGTTTGACATTTGTTCAAGATTATCTTTCGGTGTTATAATTTCCTTTCCAATCTCTTCTGATAATACTTTATTTTTTATTGTTAAATCCTCAGTTATTTTTGGTATATCATCTGACTCTTTCTTTTCTAGAGAAGATGTTTCATCATTTTTATTTTTATCCTCAAATAAATCTTTCTGAATATTTTTTTCTTCTAAAGCATCTAATTGTGATTGTTCAAATTTTTTAATTTGTGATTTTTTAGGAGGTAAACAGTCAATAATTGTTTCATTTATCTTAGGTGTTTCAATTTTATTTGTATCTTGAATCATATCCAAATTTTGGACTTCTTTTTGTTCTAAATTATTAATAGTAGAATCTTGCATTTTATTTTCTATGATAGGATTTACAATTTTATCGTCATTAGAATCAATATCAAACTTTAACTTATCAACATTATCCATTTTTTGTACCATAATTGTTTCAATTTTAGAAGAATCATTTTTGATATCTGAAACTGGTTTATCCATATTTTCCGAAACAACTTGATTATTTTCATTTTTTGATACATCAGTTACAGATTCTAAAACATTTTTTTCTTTCATTTCAGTATCTTTTTTATTCAATTCAGCCTCCAAATTTAAATAATAACTTTTTGGTCGTCTACCTCTGCGTCCTTTTATTTCTTTTTTCTCTTCTATTGGCTTCTCTTCTAAATCTGATTGACTATCATCAGTCTTACATGACCTATGTTCAGGACTGCTGACATATGATTCTGATTCGAAATTAAAATAATATTTCTTATTAGGTTTACGTCTGCGTCCAGAAAATAGAGATCGATCAGAATCTGATTCAGAGTATTTATTTTCAGATTCTAATTGTTCTTGAACTCGTACAGTTTTACCTTCACCATTATCTATAGTATTATTAAGAAAAGTATTTTTCTTGGGCCTACCTCTTCGTTTCTTCATTACTTCAATGGGTTTATCTTTTAAACTTTCAACTTCGGTATCAGCTTCTTCACTTAATGTTGATTCATTTAGAAATGAAGAATCTTTAAAGCTTGACTCCACACTTTTGTTATCAATTTTGCACAAATCTTTCGATTCAATAGTTTGTTTATTATCTTGTATTAAAACTTGATCTAAGAAAGGTTTTATTTCATTTGTATTTTCACGAAACCCCATTACTGGTTGCGTTTTTTGTTCTGTGTCCTTTCGAAAATTTACGTTATCATCTTCCGCTTCAAATTCTACAATTTCTAATATCTCAACATTTTCTTCAACCGTACTACCCATGTTTTTTACAGGTGAATATGGTTTTTCTGATTCAACAGGTGATGAAGACAAATCCTTTTTTATTGGAGAAATATTCTTTTTAAAAGTAGATGAATCTTTTTTCATGGGAGAATTCTTTTTATTGAAAATTAACTCTTTTTTTGCTGTAGAAACATCGTCTTTAGCAGGAGATAAATCTTTTTTTATTTGAGGTGTATCAATTTTAATCGGTGATTGATCTTTTTTATTTAAAGGAAATTTTCTCTTTGGAGATAATACATCATTATTTATTGGTGAAGTATTTTTTACAGGTGATAGTTCTTTTTTGATTGGCGAATCTAATCGTTTTAAAACTTCTTCAATTGTTGTTTCAGAAGTTTTCATATCATCTGAAATAGAATCCTGTAACAATGGTATCTCATTTGATGGTACTGTGTCTTTTGAAGATAAAGATTCATTTATAGATTCATGTTCACGATTTGTTTCTAAACTATCTTTTTTCAACTTTTCGTGAAAAATATCTTTAGCTGGCTTTTCTTGTAATTTCTTTTCTTTTTCATATTTTAAAGCTTGACTCATTTCAAATTCTTTTATGATCTCCTTTTTAAGTGGCATACCACTAGATCGAGGAATTTTTCGAACATGAGGTATTGTTGGTTCAAGATCTTCTTCATCAAAATCAAAACATGATAATCGTGATTTTTTATCTTCATCTGACTGCTTTTCGTCAGATTTATTAGTGAAACTTAATTTATCCTTTAGAGAATATTTTTCTTTCTTTTCCTCAGATATTGGAGGTGACTTTATACTGTATTTCGAAATAATATTTTTAGATGGAGATATAACTTCTGTGAACTTTTCTGTATCTTTAAGAAATTTCTCTGTTTCCTCAAGAATTGAACTACTATTCAAATCAAGATCTTTTGAAGTAACATCCTGTATTGATGAATCTTTAGTTTCATCTAAAGTTGAATTTATAGTTGAATTTATATCAGATGTTGCATTTAATGTATCATCTACTGAAAAATCCATTGTTTGATCAGATTTATCATTAGATGCATCATCCCAGTCAGCCATAATTTCTGTTATAGTAGTATCCATTTTCTTTTTCTTGCTTATTTTTTCAGTTTCTTTTTGCTTTCGCTTTATAGTTTCTGGTGAGGATTCACCTTTATTATTTCTAATGATAGATTTATCTTTTTTAATGTATTTTCTTTTTGGTGTTGATTGACTGAACAATTTGCCTTTCATAGATGATTTTGATTTTACAGGTATAATACCATCTTTATTTCTATGACTTTTTAAATGGTAAGAGATACTGTTAACTCGAGTAGTTGTGAAATTGCAAATATAACATGGATAATGAGAATTAACCACACTGTTTGGTAACAGTGGAAGATCATTCATTTGTTGTCGATATTTTGTTTTATGGTCACTTTTGTTAATACGAGTGTGAAGTATCCGTCTAACCTCCTCATTTCCAGTACTTTTTCTGCCTTCTTCACTAAGACGTTTCTTTTTAATAAGTTTTTTTGTTCCACCAAATAAAGATGAAATATCTGGTTTTTCTTCAGGTGAGAATTGTTTATCTAATAATATATTTGGATTTCCACCTGTAATTTTTTCAGCAGTTTCAACATCACCAGGAAACTTATCCATATAAGTTAATCCATCCTTACTTTTGGCCCTATGTTTATCTAAAATCAAATAAAAAATCAAACATAAAGTAACAGTAGAAATATATAAATTATACAAAGTAAACATTTTATTAAAATTGATTATAATATTATATATACTAAATTAATTTTTTATATAAAAACAAGTTTTTTAATACACATTAAATTAATTGTATTATTACTTATATTAAGTTTAATTATAATATACATATATAATATTTATGAATACAATCTTATTCATGTAACTAAAAATATATAAATATATGTATTATAAAATAAACCATATCAGTGATTATTAAATAATCAATTTAAATTATTTCACTATTTATTTATTAATATAATATTTATAATATAATGAATAAATCTTGAAAAATTAATTATTTTTAAAAATAGATATAAAAAATACATGTTTAATAAACTTGAAATATATATTTATAATTTTAATAATTAAAAGGTAATTATTATTTTATATTAAAAATTAAACTAAGAATTATTATTTAAATAATCTTAATTCTATTACTACATATAATAAAATATAATTACACAAGAAATATGAAACAAGATATATCAGTACAATATATATATATTTTATTCTTTTATTAAGATTTTATTATAAATAATAAAATATACATACCAAGACCCTTTTTAATAAATTCTCCTTTTTGTAAACAATTATACTTGTAAATTTGGTGATAATTTTTCACAAATTCACTGAAAAAATAAATATATATTTTAATTATACTTTCTGAAGAATAATTATAAAAATGAAATGAACTAAAATAAAAATCTAAAATAACTTTATTATGGTTATAAACTTACAAAGTATCTTCCTGAAAAAACTTGACAGCCGCAATCAAAGGCTTGTTTTGAAATTCTTTTTGAATTTCATCAGGTAAATTATGTAAGCCAACCACTTGTCCAGGCCACCAGCAGGAGCTAAGTTTCACCCAAACAATGTCTCCATCTAAATAATCTATTTCCGTTTGGTCACACATTTTGACTAGGTTATCCTCGCCTAGACTCAATTGTTTGATCAACCAGTTTTCATCCACTCGTCCAACCTTAATTAAACAATGAATAAACAAAATTAAAAACAAATTGTTTATGCATTGCACACACCTATACTGCGCAACTCAATTTGTATTCATCAATTTAAAACAGCGTTATATGTGAAAGAATCTCAAGTAATTTACGAAATCGTTTAACTCGCATTATTGGTAGCACACAGTTCTACTAGAACGTGGCAGAAACAAAAACATTGTCTTCACGGCCGAGCAGAAACTAACCTATGCGAACATTAAAACGGAAAATCCCCAAACAAATCCGCACATAAAAACACTTACCTCGTAACGTTAACTAGCTCGACACGTGAACGAAGTGAACAAAAATGAAGCTTCCGCGAGAAAATCGAAAAGCGGAGTGCCCAAAAAATAAGATATTTTCAACAATACTAACAAAATTTAATAATTTCGATCACTGGTTTTGTAGGTTAGTTTTGGGGGAAAACTAATGCAATATATGGATAAATTGTTATAATGGATGTTTTCACATATTTGTCGTCACAGCCGAGTCGGGTTTTCGCGCGAAAGCTCGGGGTGGGCGGAGTGGGGGGTGAGGGGAGGAGGGGCCGCGTTTGTCGGCGCGGGTCGCGAGAAAGCAGGTTGCGATGCGACGAATAATGGAGACGCGAATTTGGCTCACGTCCTCTTTGGCGCTTCCCCTCTCACCAGGTTGTGTTGCGCCGAAGATAGCGACCACGAAGACGCGCACATACGCCGCCACTAACGGAGTCGCGCGCCGCGTATTCCGAGAACGATGCTCGGTCGCCCTTATCGCGCGTTACGACGGATCTCGCGAGCTACGTACATGTTTCGTAGGACTACTTGCTACAGGCCCTGGACCAACGTTGTGTGCGCTGCCGTGAATATGTACGTGTATGTACGAATCGGCGGACAGATGCTGCTTCCTTTTCTTTTCTGCAACAGGCTTACTCGAGTCTAGACTCTAAGATTGCCAACCACGGCTACCAACCATGCAACACCGATAGCGCTATCTCCTTTCTGTTTTTCGTCAGTCTTCGTTGCTTGTTTTTTTACAGGGGGCTAATGTCACGTGTTCTTTTTAGCCATGATACTGTCATCAAGGGGTCAGGGAGGGCAAGGTTCCAAAATCCGTAGTTTTTTCAAATTTCAATTAACTTTGTTCAAAATCGTATTAAACACATTTAATATACATATATGTATAAAATATACGAAATAAAATAATTTTTAGTAGGTAATATTGTAATCTATATATTTATACTATATTACTCATCAATGGTTTTTATAGACGAATTTTATACCTAGATTAATAATAAATAACAAAACCGTTATGCTTTCTTTTTTTTTTAATACCATCGCTTTTTTATAATAAATATATTTATTCGTGGCAGGTTGGATTTATGCAATACAACATGTTAGTTGAAATATATTTGTAAAATTTAATTTATCTAAATTATATAGCATTGATTCTAATATCAACTAGATTTATTTTTTGTAAAACATTTTATCTCTTTTTTCAAGTTTATTGTCTTAGAATTTTTTATATTAAATTCAAAAAAATTATCTTTGTATTCATTTATTATTATGATTCATTTTATAAAAGCAACCGATTATTAATTTCAATTTTTCAATTTTATTTTATTAGTATTTATTTTTAAAGAAAAATATCTCTATACAAATGTAATTAATTAAAATTTATAAGAAAATTTATATTTTAGCTTTCATTGAACGATAACAATAACTTCAATGCATTCACTCACAAATCGTGAAATGGTGCATTGAATATTGAATCTAAGGATTTCTAGAAAAAACGATTACGAGTTCTAAGAATTTATCACTTAATAATAAGAAATCCTAGCCATATATAATATATATATATATATTATATATATATATATATATATTGTATAACATTATCTCGTGCTGATAGCATACACAAGATGTAAACTGTTTAGGTTTGAAATATTCATCATGTTCATACATTTATAATAACCATAAATGTATAAATAATAATAAATAAGAACAAAGACTATATATTTTATTTTTTAAAATAATAAATTGAAGAGGAATCTTATTAAAGCAGTTATTGTATCGTTATGCATTTAATATATACATATATATATATGTTATTGATGATGACATTAACAAGTTTTTTATAAAATTTAAAATGGTTTTTGTGTCTCTAAGCCAAGATTTTTAGGTGATTCAAAGATGACCTAAAATATGGAGTTTTATGGCAAAAATGAGAAAACTTACACATTATATGTTGAATAACTCAATAAACAAACATACAATTTTATTTAAAAGACGATTAATTATCTAGTAAATACTTTAATTAGTAATATTTTAACATTGATAAATATGAAACTTAATATTTTTGTGTTTAGTTCTTGTAACAAATGGTAATTAAAGTAGATATCTCATCTGTATATATTGGTTTTAATTTAATCCTTTACAACAACCCAAGTCAAATGGGCAATTATTACAAAAACAGTAATATGAATATTTATCTTGTTTAGATTAACTTTGGTTGTTTAATTCAATTTTAAATATGTTTAGAATTTTTAAAGATATTTTAAGAATGATATTTAATTTAACATATAAAGTGACACAACTACCTTAAACAAAGAAATTGCAATGTTCGATTTAGAGATTTATAATATATAATCTAATATTATACAGTACTTACAATAAAAAGAATATTATGAATTAATATGTTTAATGAATATATTCTAATCTAAATTAAAATCAACGGTTGGTAATAATGAGGCGCCCATGTTTTCAGTGCGATGATACCAGCGCCACCATCTAACTAAAGACTATATAAATTTTATTTCCGGTAAACATAAATGATGGAAGACTGGAAGACGCTTATCAATTTTAATCGCCGAATATATTTTGATTGAAGCTATTCACTGAAGTTAATCTTTACGTGATTTTTCAGCAAAACACAATAAATATCTTTTTATTTAAAAGTAAAATAAGCTATCGCATATTTATAAGTGTCATCCCTTACTACTCAGGAGTTACCGGAAGTAGTTTTGTGACGTTTAGTATTGTTTAGTGTATATATATAATAATATATATATTAGTATATTTTCGAAATGGCGATAACCGTACCGTCTAGATTTTCTGTTCTCAGTATTGATGATGATGATTTTAAACCAATTAAGAGCAAAAAATCATCGTCGAGTGGTAAAGTAAATGAAAAAAAGAAGGCATTAGAAAAATCTAAACAACAGCCGAAAAAAAAAGCCGATGAAAAAAAAAAGCAAAATAAGGTAAATGGAAACAAATTTACTAAGCAATATAACCGGCTAAACATTAATAAAGAACAGTATTAAAAATCATTTTATAATTTATTTTCAAGTAATTCTTATTTCTTTTCGTTTATTTAGAAACAAAAGAAAAAAGGTAACAATCATGAGGAACAACAATGGGAACAGTGGAAACTAAAAGACACTATGGTTTGTAATTTATTTATTAAAATTTAATGAACCAGTAAATTTGTTCAATCCTTTATTTACACGGCAATTATTTGTTAATTTTATTAGAAAAAAAGTTTATACAATTCTTTTTAATAGTTTTTTTTATTGTGGACAATGTAAATGAGTTTAAAATAAATATAACATCAATTTATTTTTATATCATATATTAGAATGCATGATCTACATTTGTTACTATATACTAAATATATTAATTAATTTAGTATTTATATAATATCAGTTATACTTTTTTAGACTTATATACAATACTGGAGGAATATTCAAACATCCTTGTTTTCTTTTACAATGTCTTTGTTTACAAATAATATTATTGTGTTCAATATGTTTATATATATTCTTCCCTTCATTATCATATATAAATGAAATAAATATTTTTTATTATAAAAATGTTTTTAAATAAAAGACTAAGAATAATATGATATTTAATAAATAAATAAATAAGAATATATTTACTTCAGTACTTATTATATAATATTATATATATATTATATTTGTATTTATACATTTTTAGGCAATTGAAGAAACTTATGAACAAGAATTGCATAATGCTATTTTACTTTCGAAACTTAGCTATGAAGCACAACTTGAAAATTCAGCCAAATTACAAAAGGAACATGAGCAAACCAAAAAAACAAACAGTAAAAAATCTAAAAAATCCACTATGTCATTAGACGAATTCAATAACATGAATACAAATGCTAATCAAAATCCTATTATAAAAACTAACAGCCGAGATAATAAATTTAAAGGTAACAGTTTATTAATTATCTATTAAACTCTAAATTAACTTTTAATTTACTGCATGAATATTAACTAATTGTATATTATAAAGAGTATGTAGTATAATATACTATTCATTACAAATATAAATATTTAATAAGTTTGACATTAATTTTAATATTTAGATGAAAGATAATATATAAATTATAATAATAAACAGCATATATCATTATAATAACATACAAACATTATTTAATAATTATTTTAGAATCAAACGCGGAATTTTTTGAAAGAGTGGATAAAGAGGTAAACCAAGAAATTCGAAAAGGAAAAGAAAAAGAAACATTAATAGCAAGACTGAATCAATTAGATGATAACATAAGTTTAGCTCAACTTCAAGTAGAAGTTGAAAACAGAGATGAAATAATAAAACAACTGAAAGAAGATAATGATGCTTTAAAAAAAGAATTAAATGAAGTAAGAAATAGAAATAGAAAGTTATACTCTATTTTAGCACAAGGGGAGAGTAAGTGTTCAATATGATAAGTATATATCAATATATCAATGGTTTTAGTAGAGATTATATAAATGAAAACAATATTTAACAGCATATATATTATAATCAATATGTCAACTGTTTAATATTAAGTTGAACACTTATAATATATTGATAATTATTTTATATTGTATTTTAGTGAAAGACAAAGCAATTGTTCTTGCTGAAGTAACTGAGCTCAAGGAAATAAGGGATGAGCTGACTTCCACAGTAGATACATTGCGCATTGAATTAGAGCAAGAAAGATCTAAAACAAGAGCTTCCAATGTTGATTCTAAATCAACAAAACAAAATGTAATTATTTTGTAGGAAAAATTTTATATATTCTTTTACATATATTATTAAAACTTTAGTTTAAATATTTAATTGAAAGATGTAATTTTATTAATCTATTTTTTTAAATAATTATAACTTTTTAAATTTATTATTAATGAAATATAAAATTTAATTGATTTAATTGTTGTTTCAGAATAAAAAAAGGCCAGCCAGCGAGAATATTTAGATAATCATTTATAATCTATTGAATAATATATTATTGTGAATTTTCTCAACTTTTAAGCATGGAAAAACTTAACCTATATGTTTCTTAATATTTTGTATTTATCAAGAGATTTATTATTATTATTATAAGAATAGCATTTTCTATTTTCTAATATAATATAAAAGAAAGTCATGTTCAATTCTGAATAATTTAAACGTGCTACAAATTATTACTCAAATTTAATAATCAGTTAAACTTTTGATGCAATGATACTAATTAACTTTAAAAAAGATAATCTTTGTTATAAAAGTGTCTGAATTATAATATTTAGAATTTATTAAAACAAGTAATGATTTGAGAACTAAAAAACTTAAGGACCTTTTTACATATAATTTAAAAATTTAAGTCATTTTTAATAGTTTATTGACATAAAATTAATACACTGTATTTAAAACTAATTCAATAATAATGTATGTTTAAAGGAATTGCCATGCAAATTTATAACAGTAACTTAATAAATTAGTTTATTAGATTAATTCATTTTGTATTTACATCATAATATATATCATATAAATCTATATTATACTGTATATTTTACCATACTTCGTATAAATTTGTATTATATATTTTTGGTTAAATAATCGTGAATAAAATATGTATTTATTGTATTACTTCAAATACTTTGTAATAAACATGTTCTTCGTATTTATAATCTTTCTCATTAATTTTTTATTTAAGTCTAGTATTATAATTAAGCTTTTAACTAACCATCCGAATATTCTTTCATTCTCCGATGTGTATTCATTTATTTGTTCAGTATATATAAAATCCGTTCGGATTAAACACACATTCACATTTTTACGAAAAATAAAAACAAAACTTTTTGATCTACTCCATTTTTATCAGAAGTTAGTGCATGTAATTTTTTTTTATATTACGCCATAGTTTTACTTCACATTACAGCTTTCGACGATACTCGATCCGCTTTATAAAGCTTATCTAAATAAAAGCGATTTATAAATGGATTTAAGTTGAATATGCTTTTAGATGATTTATTTTTACTATTGTCATCTCGATTCTAAATTTCATACTTTAATTAAATTTTATCATTAGTCTTTTAAATTTTATAAAATATTTATTGGAGAGATGACGCAGCAAGAATATGAGTGGGCAAGAGTGATGAAGGCTATTGAACAGTTCTTTCGATCTTCGTCTTGACCAATAAAAGAAGCATTAGCGTTAAGTGGACGCCTTTACTACTTTTCTATATACTTGTTTCATATAAGAACACGAGAAAAATCAGAATACAACCCTAAGGGAGATTAAGTACACTAATATGAAGTTCATTTATTACATATTTTACTTTTAAATACAAGGTTGCATAAGGAACTTTAGTATTTAATTTATATTCAAGTTATATTTACATTTAAGTATAAAATTATAGGATATAATGAATTATATAATTCTTAACTATTTATTTGAAGTTAATTTTGTTTGTTATATATATAAGTTTTATCTCTTTAATTTATGTATTCATATAAATAAATTATATTTCCATATATTTAAATGTTACATTTAATGTTATAATTGTAATTTTGTTCTTTTAAATATTTATATAGATGATACTCTTTCTAAATTTTAAGATAAATATAAATATTAATTTTTTTACTAGATATTTGTTAGAGAAATTTAAAGGATTAGATGAAACAAGGGATAAATGGCGAATGCATCAGCAAACTGCAGCCTAAGGGTAAATTTCCGGATATGGGATAACGCATAGTGACAGAGAAGATTCATTATCTCACAGTCTATTGTTAGTTTGTGAATGAAAATCTCTTATGAAAATCATTATATGTAGTTCGATATTTGTGTAATAATTAAATATATTTTAAGTAAGTATAAATGTATTTAATAATATTTGATACATGAATAAATAACATTGATATATTATAGCTATATTATAATTTTAGTAAACACATTCGGACATTTAATATCGAAATTTTTATTCACATTTAATTTAGAATTTATTACAATAAATAAATTGAATATTTATTTAAAAAATAAAATAAAACATTAATTAATTTCAAGTCAGTTTATTATACTTAGTTTACTTGTTTATAATAATAATTTCAATATTTTTTATTTTATATATGCACATTTTATTTACATATATTATATAAATATATATATATATATATATATATACAAGTATAACGGCAGTTTCTTTTGGACAGCAATTTTTGAGCCTCTAGGTACGGTCCTGAAAAAAATTTTTTTTGTAGAAAATATGGCGGAGCACATCGGGCGGCCTTCGGCCACCCTCACAAAGGGATGCGGGGGTTCCACCCCCAACCCCCCTCTTGTAAAAATCTAGCCAAACCCAAAACGCGAGGGTCCTAGGGGGCCCCAATACCGTATTTTACTGGTCTGTCCTCGAAACTGCCGTTAAACCAATTTGTTACTTCGAGCC
>JABFQC010004624.1:0-12471 GCA_022817085.1 Psilanteris sp. ZL-2020
ATCATAGTATCTCTACATACATTGGTTGTGTATAAACATAATAATAAACAAATTTTTTAATGACAAAACGATAGGAGGACAGACGCGCGTGTTTTGGGTAGAGCCTATCGAGAAACAGAAAACAAGCATCAAGCCTATGTCAAATAATTATACGTATTTCCGTCCCATCACTTGGGCAATAACTGAAAACGACTGTACGTTTTCTCATTGTTTTTAAAGCCTTTTCGAACTTCGTTGCTCCGTATCATTAAAAGCAGCCGAACAATTTACGAGACAACGTTGATTTCGACACTGCCATTATTTCTTGCTGTTAAAAATATTATTACATATATGTATATTTATTAGTATAATTTACGTTTTTCTTCGAATGTAAATAAATAAAGGGGAATTATAAATCTGATGTATCGCGATTCTGACACAGACGAAAAGTATGGGAGATATATATGTACATATGAGTAACGTCACTTTCATATACATCTATATTATAAATAATATGTTAATATAAATAGTAATCGCGTTTTTAACAAGTTTGTTATGTTATGGTAATGCGTTAAAGACGCTATTTTGGTAATCTAAAAGCGATACAATTTAATGAAAAAATGTTAACAAAATAACTCATAATGGAGTCTAGGAAATGAAAAGTAGAAGTTGATTAAAGACCTTGAACTCGATTGCTCTTCCCGAATCACGAAACAATTAATCCGGATTGCGGCCGACTTGTAGCGATCAAGGATTATAATATTAATGAAATATTTATTTGAACAACTTGTCAAGTTCAGTGCACAGTATGTGAGAAAGATTCGACGAAGATCTATAGATTATTGGTATAGTGGATGAGTTGCTTAGTTGAAATTTATGATATATTGATGTATATATTTTAAGTTTGTATTATAACTCATCACTTAATTTGTATGAAATGAATATCATTAAAAATGATAAATAAAATATCGTTGTATTGTCACTTTTATTGTTTCCTATTCATATTAATATACTAATATAATATAATATTTTTTATTGACATTACGATGCAATTGCAGTTAATTGAAGCAATTAATAGCACGTCTAATATTATAATTATTGATTTTAACCATTTGAAAGTAGACGCAAAATTATATACATAATTTTTATTTTCATTTTCTTTACACTTACATATTTGTAATCTTACAATAAGAGGTGTCATTTAAGTAGTATATCACCACATATATAATAGATTTAAAATACTTATAAATATGAAATGTGGATAGATTTTACTTTTTTTAGAACAGAAGAAAATTGCAATTAATAGAATTTTATCAACAAATGACTCAACGTAAATTATTTCAATATAAATTAGACAAGGTTTATGTTTTTGTTTTTAATTTAAAAGTTTATTTTATTAAGTAGTTCAATTTTTATTACATTACTTGTATGCGTTGAACTATTTAAATGCATGTCTATTAGAATTAGAAATAATTTTTGGGATATTATATGCTATTTATTATTAACACTTTACAGGGTATATATCACTTCTACTGCTTCATAAAACTTTGGTTCGTCCTTTTCTTGAATATGCCTCGCTGGTATGGCCCTCTTACTCAGCTTGCTTCAGTCGCAAAATCGAACCAGTGCAGCGGAAATTCATACGCTTTTATATGTTCAGATACGACATATAATGGATAGATTTTACTATGATTTTTCGTTTGCACATTTCGTGACTGAACTCCCACTATTGGCAAAACGATGATTGAAATCAAA
The DNA here is from genome assembly GCA_022817085.1 of Psilanteris sp. ZL-2020. NCBI lineage: Eukaryota > Metazoa > Arthropoda > Insecta > Hymenoptera > Scelionidae > Psilanteris > Psilanteris sp. ZL-2020. Next base: position 1,735 of record JABFQC010004624.1, read on the forward strand.
TTTGTTTATTCTTTATTCATTCATAACAGATCTCTCCCTCATCACCTCGTAATATCCGCCTTTAAGGTTCAGATATTTTTACAATATACTCAGACAGTCTAATATTTTCAAAGAATTAAATTATAAAACATATTTATTACACAACGAATCACTTGAATGTATTATCCGATTTGTTAACCGTTCACATATGGATGTTAATTACTTTTATTTATAACAATCTGCATTTATGTTAAAAATATCTAATTTACTGAATATTCTGTAAACGCACTATATTTTCGTAATCTCTTTGTTAAAATTACTGAAATTCTTAATCTTATTGAATTATTCTCTGAATAATATTATATGTATTGTATTGTAATGTAATGTAATTATATATATTTTTTTATTTTTATAGCTTAGTATTTGGGTAAAAGCTTTAAGTAGCTCATGAATATATATAATAATAAATTTGGCTGACGGCAGTTTTGGGGACAGGAAGCCATTTTATTTACCATTTAAACAATGTTATTGTTTATGCGGGTGGCAGTTTCGAGGACAGACCAGTAAAATACGGTGTTGGGGCCCCCTAGGACCCTCGCGTTTTGGGTTTGGCTTGATTTTTACATGAGGGGGGGGGCGGAGCCCCCCGCATCCCTTTGTGAGGGTGGCCGAAGGCCGCCCGATGTGCTCCGCCATATTTTTTACAAAAAAAATTGTTTTCAGGGCCGTACCTAGGGGTCCAAAAAGTCGCTGTCCTCGAAACTGCCGTTTTATATATATATATATATATATAAATAATTACATAACTTGAAGATTTTGAAAAGTAGTGTACTAATAATATATACAAGAAATTCTTAAAACAGGCATTATAAATAAATCAAACGATGATATTTTTTGATATATTTATAATAAACAATAATTGAGATATTTTTATAAATATCAAATTTATATGAATATATTTTTAACTGCTTTATATGATTTAATTCAAAATTTTTAATACTCAATAGCCAGGATCCGATTTAATTCGATTTATTTGTACCAAATACAATTTAAATTTCATCTTTTTAAAACTGTTTTGTATCAATTTTTACAATTATTATTATTTTACTATTATTTTAAATTGAGAAAGTCAAGTACGAAATCGGAATTTAGTTATGATATGACATATAATTGTAAAAAAAGTAATTTTAATTAGAAATGTTCTTTTTACATTACTTTTTAAATACTTAACATTAAACATTAAATATAAATAACAATAAACTTTATGGGCTATAAATTAGAGTCTATAAAATCAAATAAATTAAGAAATCGAGGAAAATAGGAGTTAAAATTTTAACTTTTAAATTTAGAAATAATTATATGAATTTGAATTTTGAATTAAATTTTGATTTATAAATTTGAATTTTATGCATACAATTTGGCTAAGACATATACAATTCATAATTTTAAATCGGATTCTAGTTGCTGCTGGGTATGTAGTTTTGTACTACCAGTTGTTCAGAAATGTTATTAAGTAAATAAGATTTTCGTTTTTATTAATCACAATTTATTTTATTATTGATTAAAGTATATTGATATAAATCATTTTATACATCTGACTGGTTATTTAATGTAAAATTATATAGATTAATCAATTGGAGACAATACATTTCCAATTATTTTAGTGTTTATTATCTATTTATCTAATCATTACTTTTTCTTAAAAATAGTTATTTATTTAAAATGTTAACTGTATAATCAATTATATATGTTTAGCTTTATAATCAAAATCATTCATCAGTCTAATCTAAATATTAGACATACATAATTTATAGTATATATTTTTTTCAGCCAATATATAAATTTTAACTCAATGTTGTCCATTTTTCTTTCACAAGTTCATTTCAACGTGATCATTCTTTTACGATGGCTTCATTATGCCTTAATTTAATATTTAGTTGTATGTTTATAATAGAAGTACGTGTTCAAAATATAAAGCAATAACACAAATTTACACTTACCTGTAACCTATAAATTATATCTAATGATAATAGAAATCAACACTTGCAAATTTCATTACGGTAGTCACTAATAAAAACATTATTCAATTCAAAATTATATTTCGAATTTCTTAAATTCTGTCATAATCACTATGTACATAATGAATATAGTAATAGTTGTCAGCAGTATGTATTTTGACTCGTATGTATTCTGTCCCCCACCCATATATATATAAGGGCACCTTAGCTACCAAGCAACTACGAATTATAATATTTAATGCTTTAAGCCATTTCTTAAATGGAATAGTATACGCAGTGGCATTCAATACATTTAAAGCTGTCAATATTATAAGTCGTAGTGGCTCAGTGGCTAAGGTTTCGTTTCCTAACTTTGAGACGTCGGTTCGAATCTCGGCTGTTTTGAAATAAAAAAATGTTTGTATATAAAATTTTTTTCGTAATAGAATTATTTTTGTTATAAAAACCGAATATTATTTTCCTACGTAATTTCCTACGTTGTTTCTGACGTCGTTTCCCACGTAGTTTCCTACGTTATAAAAACCGAATATTATTTTCCTACGTAATTTCATACGTCATTTCTGACGTCGGTTTTTTCTACTGGGCTTGCAATAATAAAAGTTGTCTAGTTAGGTGACGATTCAATGCAATTAGGTGTAACATCATGATTATGTATAGAAAGTTTTAAAAACAAAGTATAAACTAAGAAATAAATAGACCGTTTATAATTTTATTGACACCCTTCAATTAATGTTTAATAAATAATAAACCATAAAATTGTAAAAAGTATAGATGCTTTTTTCCATAAAGACTAAAATAAAAATTATGTTTATATTAAATTATTTTATTTATACAAAATATTCGAAAACTATTGGAAGACTTATATTATATATACCCAATTAAAATCGTGATATCGTCAACTATTCGGAGATATCATTTTATTAAATATTCTTTATATATTGAGAGACGAAAAAAATTTCAATAATGTTCTAGATTTACAATTAGAACGAGTCTTAGTAACCAAACATGGAAAATCGTCTTGAAAATATTTTATAGTTATGAAAAAATGGTAAATATTTCATTAATGATAGTGAAAGTTTCACTTTAAGTGAAAGCGCTATCCTTCTCAGTGTTCAAGGGTAATTTGGAGATACTGCGCAAAGTCACAGACTTTAAAAACATGATGGCATAGTAGTTATTTAACTGAACATAATATGATTTATTTTTATTTATTTTTTGTATTTATACTAGGCATAGTGTACAAAATTCTTGTCTATAATTACATATTAGACAGCTCGAAAAAGAGCATATTTATGTATCGTTTATGTAAAACTAATTTAACTTTCAAATTAGTTTCGATAATATTATATAATGAAATTATGAAATCCATAAATAAATTTTAAATAGTTACTTTTGTAAATATAAAAACTAAATATTTCGTAAAATATTATGTAAAAAATTACAAAAAAATAAGAAACTAAATATTTTCTTATTTTATAAATTAATATAAATATTAAATAATTGTTCAATTAAATTGTATATTTATAATTATAATAAATTAAAAGTAAATTCTTTAAAATTTTTTTATAAAAATTATTGATTTTAATTAAACAAATTTTATTTTAATTTTAATTTAATTAATTCTAATCTAATTCTGTATTCTAAATGACTCTGTATTATATAATAAGAAAAATAATTAACATTTAATTAGCAGTTAATTAACATAAATTGTTAAAAACGATGGTATTTTTAATACTTTTTAAAAAAGTATGAACATGTTCTTTATATGTAATAATTTGATATACAAAGTTAATATAAAAAAATTGTAGTTAACTTGTCTTATGCTATGTATTGAATAATTACCATTTCTTCATGTTACAATTAGATTTTTATTTTTAATACTTTTTTACGTAATTAATTATTATAGTTATTTTAAATTCATTATTAGATAAACCTATATCAATATTAGTAAAAATTATATTAAATAATTATTTAATTGATCTTAATTGTTATATTTCATATTCTTAATAACTTTCTCTTGTACCAGATAATAATGATATTTAGAAAACCAAAAATTGTAGTTTATATGATGAATAAATTTTATATTTAGATTTTTTCAATTTTGTCATAACAAAAGTAATATTAATATTGTAAATTATGTTCATGGAATTCAATAAGTTAGTTGTTATCTTATAAAATTATAGTTTGATTTTTTTTAATATTAATACTAAATATTTTTCAAAATATTTGTTGAACTTTACAATATGTAATCTTATTTAAATAATAAATTAACATACTAAATATTATAATTAAAGTTGTGATATTAAACAAAACATATGACATAAATATTAAATATTAGAAAGTCAGGCACAATATATGAACCATATAATTATCTTTTTTTATTACAAAAATTAATTAAATCTGTATGTTGTGCTTTAAGCTGCTCCAGTTCAGTACCAAACCTGCAATAATTGTGATGATACTGGGAAACGATGTTAATTTTTTATTATAAAGTTAAAAAAATAAATACTTTAGTTATAATGTATGTATGTCTAATATATAATAAAAAGATGATAAATTATTAATATTATAATTAATAATAAGGGCAGTGTGTTAATCGGTTTCATTTAAAATAAATAATATAACTGAATTCTGGCACGAAATTTAATTGCATTAATTTTAAAACATAATAATTAAAATATACATTTTTAAAAGTTACATCAATTGCCAAGTTTTCAATACAAGTTTAACAATTATTACCTTAACATATGTCATGTTAGATTATCGATACAGACATATTTAAGGATATGTTTAATTGTATAAATATTTTACAAAACTCATTTTTCGCATTATTTTATTCTAAATGTGATATATTTGAACGAAAAAATTTTGAAAGCAGTTTGCATCATTAAACATTTTATAATATTAGTATAATATTTATAATTTTCTTACATAATTTATTAAATAAATATTCATTTTTATATTTATTTTATTATGTTACAAAACGATTTTTTATAAATAAGTTTCATTAATTTTATAAGCACTTTTGTCTATACTGTAAGTTATTAAATAATAACAATATTTATTGCACCGTGGAAATTTATTAGCAAATTAAATTTTTAAATATAAAATATTCATTATTTATTATGGATATAAAAATCTTTTATCTTATGAAGGAAGATTAATTTTGTATATTATATTGATGTACACAAATGACAAGCAATTATTAACGTCAGAAATATAAAAAGTGTTAATATTATTGAATTAATAGGCATAAAGTATATAGAAGAGCAATATTTTTAATGTCACTCTTTAGTTTCACTTTCGTTCTTATTCTTTCGCTCTATTTTTATCGCTTCACAATTATATCATTCGTACAACCTCTCTGAACAAAATGCGAAAAAATCAGTTTACAGATTGCTTGACTAGTGAGCGTACACCTCGACACGGATTAATATGGAAGAGAAGCTGTTCGCATTCACAAACTGTCATCATCAATAGAATAAGTTTTAATCAGACTTTACACGATAGAAACAAAATAAAATGTGAATCAATATCATGTCTTTTTTAAATTTATAATATTTTAATTTTTATGATAATTTTAATTTTTGCCAATAATATTTTAAAATTCTACGGTGTTTATAATGCAACAATTATCAAATGAAAAATTTGTAAAAAAAACTTATTTTTCTCGCAGGACATTTTATTATAATATATGATCCCATCTCCATACAGAAACAATCTCCGTATTATACTTCTAATTTATAATTAACGTTGGTCATAGATGTTTCTAGGCCGTAGTGTAGTGTTTATTTAATAATTAAGAAATTTATTGCAAACAAATATTCAATAAATCCCTTATTAAAACAAACACATTCGATTTTTATTAAATTGAAAAATTATTCTAAAAAAAATATTAAAAAGTCGGAAATAATGCATGTTTGAAAAGTTTTTGTTTCGTTATTATGATAATTAATTTTATTTTTAAAAATTAAATTTGAATAATTAGTTTGCTAAGTGAATTGAACATCTATTCAATATGCCATTCAATGATATTAATTATTATATTTATCTTTATATTATATATTATATTTTACATTGTATATATATGAATTATATTTTTCCATTTTTGTTTCTTCTCCTATTTTCCCGTTTCTATTTCTTTTCATTGGAACATTTCGTTTGAAAAGATCAATGCGACGACACATAATTGTCCATTATATTTGGATCTTCACTTCTATAGCTACAAAATTATAACGTTTTATTTACATTATCAATAAACAGTATTTCTGCTGTCTTGATTTGCCATTGGCAAATTTCAAATTATTTCCACTTCGTTTTACTTAATGATTTTTAAACAAATCATTTAAACGCCTTAATTTATGACAACAAATCTAAAACAGAAAAAATTATCATTAATTTTGTTGGAAAAATAGATATTTTTTAATTTTAATAAATTTCATCCTTTATTGAATGTAAAAAAAAAACAAGCTTAAATCTATAATGAATTTTATTGTAATTTTTATTTCCTCTTTTTTATAATTGTAAAATTACAATAAAAATATAATGTGTTGTACTTAAATGTATTGAACAAATATTTATTTTAATTTCTGATTATATAATATTACTAGATGATCAATAAAGGATTTATTTAGATTCTAAAAACTATTAAACCTTGATTATCCTGTTGTTTGTTGTTGGTAAAAGCATCCTGGAACGGGTTAGTGTTGATATTTGTTGCTGTAGGCACAAAAGGGTTGACCATGGGAGTGAAAGGTACGGCCGCTGGATTTAGGTTTGAGTTTAAGGAATCTTCATTAGCCAGATTAGGTGTCAACTCGAGAATGGGACGACTACTGCTATTACACAGAGTATCAAACTCCGACAGGTCTAACAAGTTGTTCGTCACGTTGTTTTGTTTGCTATAAAACCAGCCAAAGGAAAACATACAGATACTAAATAATAGGCAGAGTTCTAAGCGCTATGAATTTATAATGCATTATAATATTAATATGAAGCATATAGAAATATATACAAAAATTAAATGCAAATTACTTATAAAAAAAATTTTTGCGCATAAATTATAAGATAGAAATTAATTTATTACCATATTTTGACATTAAGTAATACAACACTTTTTGTTAATTTATATAAATTTATAAAATATATTTAAAATAAAGTCCATGCAGTAAATTTATATTTGCTTTCAATTTTTTATGATTACGCTGCATTTTATCAGTTTACAATTGTATTATCTAATATGTACAGAGCAAAAGTAGACGTAAGTTGACATATATAAATTGACCTAAAAATACTTTGACAATAATTAGTATTATTTTTTCATTAAATATTCTGAATAATATAAATAAATTTATTAAACTTAGAGAAATATGTTTAATTTTTTTTATTATTAATGCAATATGTAATATAGTAATTATGAAAAATAAGAAAATATTTTACATGGTTAATTTGTTATTTATGCTTAATGTAGTAAGTAAAAGTTCTACTCTTGCATTTAATTTTTAATTTCTTTAATAAATATAGAAGTTATATAATAAATTGAAAACAATAGTTAATGAAAATTTGAAAGAAAATATGTCTTCCTTTAGAAAAAAACACTTGAAAATTTTTGTTTAAAATTTTAATTTTGAAATTAATTTTTTTAAATATAAAATTGAATATTAAAATATGTTCATATAGTAGTAATGATAATAATATTATTAACAATGTAAATATATATTTAAAAATTTAAATTAAATATAAAAATAAATTAAGAAAATTATTTCATTGATTAATTGTTAAATATATTATAATGAAAGTAATAACAATATATTTATACTAGTTTAAAATAAATATTTAAAATTAATAATAAAACATTTTAAATAATATACAATAAATATGTAAATAAAAGCAAGCAAAATAATAAAAATATATAAAATGATAAAAGTAAACATGCATAAACTGATAATTAAAGAGTCGGTTTATAATAGTTAATGTCTATATCTATAAATTGTTAACATATTATTTAGAAAATTTAGCCAACTCTTTAATATTATTTATCCGAATTAAGTAACAATACAATAAGTATCATATAAAAACCAAAATGTCACAAATAGGGTCTAAATACAGCAAAAGCTTTCTTAAATGGAGTGTTGGTTCATTTTAAATGACTAGTCTAATTATGGACAAAGTGTAAACATTTATTAGTTTTGCAATATTCAACATATTTAAAAAACAAGGTATAATAAATAAAAACGCGTAAAATATTGAAATAATATTGAACAAGGTAAAAATATTTATATTCAAATTCAATAAAAATAAAAATAAGTTAAAGGTGAAAAAATTAGTTATCTATAGTGCTATATTATAATAAATTGTTATACAAAATTTAAATCTAATAAATATAAATAAAAAACAACTATAATATAATAATGTCATTTAACGGCTTACTGTTTGATTTTCAGGTTTTACGTTTTTCATAAAAATAGCAAATCATACAATTTTAAAATGAACGTTTATTATGCAATTATGCTTGAAGAAAATGTAACATTACAATATAATTTTACTATTTTCTGTTTTGTTTTTATAAATTATATTTATTTAACTAAGTTACAGTCGATGAATTATAAAACATACATCATTTCTGTTATTTTTGCACCTCATTCCACATGTCAAACGTGATCGACGATGATAAAAATCCGTCGTTTTTCTCATTCACAGTTTCCATATACGAAAAATAAATTATTACATAATGTATAGAATTTTATAATTATTACTAGACTTCGGATAGAATAACTTATACTGATTAAAATAACAAATAATATAACATACATAAAAAGTTTGTTTTTAATATTTATATATTTAAACAAATATTTAATAAAAATGTATTATAAAGAATAGACTATATTTATATAGAATTTTTTTATTAATTAAGATATAAATTATATCAAGTATGTTATAATAATTATAATAAATTAAAATATATAATAATTTTGAATCTGAAAAAGATATTCCTCATATATTTTTTTTAACAAATGGGAATTTTTTTCATAAATTTTTAATTATGTAAGAAATTTATTTTAACAAAGTTATTATGTTATTATACATTACGAAATAAAAAAAAATTAATATAATATTACAAAGACATCATATCTCATATAAAATATATAATGATATTAGTTTCTTTTAAAAAATTGTTTTAAATATAAATTATAAATCAGTTAACATAAAAGAAATTGAAAATTGATATTGCTTAAATAAATTTACATAAGCAGAATCACGTTAGATTAAATATCGTGCAAAAACATAAAAAATGTCCTATGCATAATTGTATCATGTAAATAATAATTACAATTACACTTATGAATTTTATTTAACAAATTTTCATAAACATTTTACAATCGCTGTTTTGCTTTTAACTTATATATTTAGTTTAAAATAGTTTTAAAGTTATTAAATATTACATAAAAAATGATATTCTTTTATTTTTTTTAACAAATAAAACATTAATTATTCTCTTTTCTGAATTTAATCCTCCCTTAAAACATAGTTAACATATAATCTAAAATTATTCAATAATACTTTATTGAAAATGAGATAGTTTACTATTTTGTGTTCAATGATAAATCATAAAATAATAATAATTGGTCCATAAATTATACAAAATAATTAATTAAAAAGAAAAATATATATATATATAATACAAGAAACATCAACTATTAATATTGTTCAATCTTTATCCGAAATTTAGTTTCTCATATAATATAAGAATATAAATTTGTTCCAAAACCCTGTGATAAACTGTAACATTCATTTCATTGTGCTATTGCATTGCAGTCCATTTTGCTAATTAACTTCGTTTTAAATAATTTTTTATAATAAATTATAATTCTAGTATATAGTAAACATTACTATATACTTTTTACACGATTGTCCATACAATCATAGTAACTTAATAATAATTTCAATGGCTATAAACAGTATTTCTATATCATTAAAAAAGTCAACTGTATTGACTACTTTTGCAATGTACAACATTCGACCAAAGCATTTCTTTTATCTAAAGGTTTGATTTGTTTCATAAAATATTTATATTTATGAATACTACTATTTGTTAAATGATCGTAGGTTAAAATTCCAATTATTCTTTAAAAAGCGATATTGTAATTAATAATGCATTGTTTGTATATAAAATTGAAATAATATGCATGTAATTAATTAAATTTGTTTTTAGTATATTATTTGATTAAAGCTTTTTGAAGAATAATTTATTAAGATATTTTTAATCAATTGCAATAAAATAATTGTAGTAACTATATTTACACATAGGCTGTTATATTGTCAACGATATACATAAGAGTGTTATCATTACAACATGTTAATGCGAAGAAAACAAATATATTTATAAAATTTATATTAAAATGCAGCACTAGACTTTGGGATTTTTATCAATTAATAAATGCTCACATTTTATGCAATTGATATGAACTTTTTACTAAATAAAGATTAATACTTATGTTTATATTTAAATATATAAATGTTTAAACATAAATTATATTTATTTTTTAAACAAATATTAACAAAGTTTAAAAATAATTGATAACAATTATGAATGGATCTTCATGACTTTATTTATAAATAAATTACTTTCAACACTAAAATCACAAAATTTCTATAATAAATTATATTGCATAAAATGCTTCACACAATATAGGTAATTAGTAAATAGACCAATATCAAGTACAGCATTTATATATGTTAC